>OMLI01031519.1:4275-17384 GCA_900302605.1 Rondeletia loricata | reverse complement strand
GTGGTGAGGATTTTCTGAAAATGCAACAAGGAGTCCTTCTGCTATTCCCTTCCCTTGACCACTTGCACAGAATAGCAGAAGGACTCCTTGTTGCATTTTCAGAAAATCCTCACCACAGTGCTCACTAAAGGGACGAAGGGAAGGGAATGTGCCCATCTCATGAGAGGCTCTTATTATTTTCTTATCGACACAGAAGCACTAACTCGTGAACATTTTGACTGCTGTGTGAACAAATAACCATAGTCACGATCCTTTCATTTTATATACTTTCAGGGTAAGTTATTTGGCACAACCGTCTCTGATGAGGGGACATGGACATTGGGTAGGTTGCATCCCTAGAATCACTCAACTTAACTCAGCGCAGACTTTACTTGGACTTAGTTGTACGAACCCCGCTCTCACCTCGCTCCTGTTTGCCTACTTTTCCCTCAGAGGATAAGAGTTTAATCCGCATTGTCCTGATGAAGACCAACAGAGAGGCGGGGAACTGCTGGGCATCCCTGCTGGAGGGGGAGTACTGTGCAGACGCCTGGGTCCAGGACCAGATGCAGAGGAAGCTTACACTGGAGAGGTTCCAGAGGGAGGTGAGTTTGGCCAAGTACCATCTGAAAGGGATGGTGTGTATGTTGCCATGACAACACTGAGTATAAAAACATATAAATTCACAACTTTCCTTGTAGTTCTCACATACTCTCATCAGTAACATTTTGTGGTGTGGATTAGTACTCTGAATCAAACATGTATGGTGACGCCAGGCTTTTCTCTCCTCTTTGATAGAATCCTGGATTTGACTTCAGCGGTGCAGAGATCTCTGGGAACTTTGCTGGTGGTGGACCGGACTTCTCCAGCTTGCAAAAGTGACTGTTGCAATGATGTCAAAAACGCGTTACATGCTGGAGATGTTACCCCTGCCTCACGGACATTACTGAGGAACATCCATGATGGCATACAGGTGAAGAGGGGATCTATCAGGTCTTCTTTAAGGACAAGCAGGAACAATTTGCCTTTCAGCAAAACGGGAATACATGCCGTCAAAGAGAGCCATAACCTCACAGCCTGCCGTCTCAGCTAGCATTTCTACATCGGTTGTGGAGGACTGATTTTTGTCAAGCCTGTTTTGGCAGATTGCATGGTTAATTACACAAGTAAGACAGCAGCTGATATGAAATGTCCCATGCATTTATAATAAGCCTGAGATGTGTTGTGATTTAATAACAGAAACAATGCACTGGAAGCAGCTTTTCAATAGTTTTATTGAAAGGTCCAAGTACATAGGTTAACCAGATGATGTATTCAATTAACTATTTTAAATTTGAGAACACTACTTCTATTACCAAAAGAAACGTACTGTAATGTTCTCTGAATAGTTGCCAACTGAATCATTCATGGTGGTTCTTCACTCGGTGTCCACAAATTAAACATTAGTGAAAACAGCTCATCTGTAACCGCTGATGGTAAAGCTAACATTTCAGCTCAAAAGAGTATGGCTATCCTATGAGCTAGCCATAAATGCCAGGATCATCACTAACTTCACTGGAGAAAGCCAGAACTCCCTCGCTGTGTCAAAATAAAAGAAAAAAAGTTCTCATCACCTTGGGTAGGAGTGTGCATTCAGGACAGTTTAGCAACCTAGGGTGGGAGTTAAGGATTTTGGGCCCGATATCTTGGTTCCATTTTTGCTATTCACAAAATCCTTCTCCCTCCTCTTCCACATAGTGGACTGAGGACCTAGGTGGTTCTATACTTATTTGCTTAAAAACCAGCAACCCGTTCCAGGGAATACCCAATTACCTTGGTACGAATTTAAACAAGAACATACTGTACACTTGTGCAAGCAATTCAACCAGGAAAATAAAACTTTGCTAGACAGCAGTAGATAAAACCTATCTGACTGAGCATTACCCCCTGTCACTGGGGCAATGTGCTTGATCAAAGTATGATGGCAAAAAAAAAAAAGTGAAAAGAGCAACATTTTTGACTTTTCCTTAAAGAACTCCATCATCACTGATGAAGATCTGTAAGGAAAATGACTGGAGGTGAAGGTGGGTGACCCTGTAACAAGTAAGTCCTCTAAGAGGGTTGAAATTAAAGCTAAGTCAAATCAGAGCTCAGTTTTTACTTGAGTACAGGTGAACTCCTTTTGCACACATGGTCACCCACCCGTACCCCCATGTTTTAGCAAGCTGACTCTGGTATGGTGGGAAGATGAGCTATCTTGTAGTAGCTGTGCTTCAGCTGACGTGCAGTTCTTCCCGAAATAATCCAGCGAAGTCTCTGGCTGCTGGGCTTCGAGCACTTGGTGGTGGCATATTCAGCTAGGCATTTTCCAACCAACTCTCTCACACAAACCAGGTCCGCATCTTTGATCTGCAGAGAAAAACAGAATTAATATCATATGATTCTGGCAGCACATCAGAGTTTCTATTTAAAAAACATTTGCATGATGAGCATTATCATCCACTTGTTCATCTGCATCAAAACCGTAATCCTGTGATTCAATTCAACGTCTTAATTAACGATTAACTCGCCTAAATTTTCCATGAACCTCACATTAAGCAATCAGTTATGTAATGGCTTTTGGCTCCAACAGAGCAAAGCTACACCCAACAGCTGACATACTTTCTTGGTTGTTCAGTGTCTAGTTACAGAGCACATGTTTATGAGTGTACTAATAGTTGGTACTCACACTCAAATGCTGCTGCACACTTTGCAAGGCCTCTGATATTTTGTGGACGTGCTCATGGTCATGTTGTCCCTGGGCCTCAAGACACAACAGTGCCAGGGCAAGCAGAGATGGCTGCAGAGAAATGGAAAAGATTAGCTGCTTAAGCAAGAGCTCCAAATAAAGTTGGGACTGCTAATACCGTAAACACTATTCCCCAGTTCTGCCCAAGAACACTGGCCTAGGAAACAACATGCCAGAGGAAACATGCCAAGATATGAAAATGAATATGCTCACTACCTTGGGTTGGGGGGAAAATCCTCTACCACTGATGTTAAATTATTTTTACAAAGTAGCATATTGCTGCCATATTGCTGCCTTTTTTGGCTTACCTTAATTTTGGAGAAGACAAAGGAGCAGTGACAAGCTTTAAGCTGAGCCTCCAGTCTCTCAAGGCTCAGTATCTTCTTGCTGTAAAAAAACATGCCTTTAGTTTCTCAAGATAACCATTTACTGTATGAGATGAATGTGAGACAGAACTTGTGTTATTGCAGTTGGATTGATTTGTGTGATGCATGCATCTGCTCCACTCAATTTAATGGCTGCAATATGACAATTGTAACAAACTTGATATTTTTAACTGGAGTACATTTTAACAATCGCATTGAAATTGAGGGAATCCTTTGAATCAGTGGGTTTTCCTAACTATATTCAAAAGAGCTATCACAGCCCGTCTGAAAATCTAGATGATTTAAAATCATATTCTGCCTGTTTGCCCTTGAAAAGTATTATTTTCGTCTGGCATTCTCTTTAAAGTCAGATATGAGAAGACACATTTTAGTAGGGTAAATCTAATCTTACTCGAGTCATGATTCAGCCCTGCAGGTCAATGTGACTTTTTGACCTTACCTCTCAGCATCCAGCTGCTCTTGGACGTGGCTATGAAAGAGGCGGAGAAAGCGAAGGGCTGTGGGGGCCTTCACCTTCCAGTAGAGCTTCTCCATGATGATCTTCTCCATCCTCATCATGTCCGACACAGTGAAGCGATTCTGGCTGATGCGGATCAGGTCGTTGGCCAGGGGCACGTTCTTCTCCTCTTCGGAAGACTTCACAGCAATGTAGAAGCAGCACAGGCCCACACAGGACAGGTGCTTCGGCTGGATCTGCAGCGCGGAGGAAAGGAAAAGAGAATGAGCCTATATGCCCATTTCTGGAGAAAGACAATCTTTAACACAGTCAACGAGACGAGAATATCTGGCATTGCTCTAGTATCAACAAACCTTCATTACAGAGAGGAAGCGATCCAACAAGCTGATAGCCAGGGAGAACGTCTCGGAGCTGAAACCGAAGAACCTGGTCAGAGAGAGCAGGTCCCTCACCTCGAACTCCCTGAGCCTGGCAGTCATCCTGAGGCCGTTGTCATGGGCCCCCTCGATGAGCCTCAGGCCGCTCAGCTTCGGCTGGTAGCGGCCCTCCAGATCCATCAGAGCCTTCAGCTGAACTGCAAAGGGCAACAGCCCAGGTCCTGTCGCTGTGTCAATCATCTGCCCAGACATAAAAAGAACATTATTTAAAGAAATGTATCCCACAGAGCCATATATCCATAGGAGAAAAAGTTCACTGAAATATTTAAAAAAATCTCAGATGTTACTATTCGGTGGTTATGGGCCCAAGACAGCTGATAATTTCACTGCAGTTCTACTTTCATGCCAGCAATCATTTTGTCAGAGCTGGTGTTACATTATCCAAATGGTGGTTGTCTCATTTTGGAATGAAATTCTTCAAATGAAACGGATATACTTCAATGAGAGTTTATAACATTAAATTCATATAAAAACTCTTAAAACGCAGTAATATTGGTTTACAGTAAGAATAGTTGGGGATTATGGAAGTACACTGGCCAAGTGTAGTTGAGACTTGGGAGTGTGAGCTATCCCATAACAGCCTTCCCTGCCAGTTGTCACTGAACAGGACTGGAAAGGGGCGGCAACAATATGGACACACGAGGGCATGTCTGGACATGCCTGAACGACTATGTCGATTTAACAAGGTTATAGTACAATTTCATCATATAAAGGTCTATGTACGTTTCTTTTACTACAACATTTAGTCCATTTCACTAGGTTTTGCCGGTCTGGGTGTTTGTGTGGACCAGGCCCAGCGCCTGGTGCGTCGGCAGGGCGTCATGTCGGGACGTGTTCCCCGACATACAGGCCAATGGAGAACAAGCACTACGTTAACCTAATGACAACAAGGAGCTAAAGTAATACCAAACTACATTTATACAACATAACTATTTTAATCAGACTGACAGATTTCATTTAGCACTGCCGTTATAATCTAGGCTGCTTGAAGAGGTCAGCAAAATGACAAATTATGTAACGTTAACACCGCTAGTGAGAAAGCCAACCGTTTCCATTTCCACACTTCTAAATTTAGTAGTTAGTAGTTACTGATTACCACCAAACAACTTTATTAAATGGGCAAATAGATGTATATTCCCAAAATAATGCAGAACATACAGAAGGGTCGGAGGGTCGCTTACCTTGGTTGGTTGAAGTAACGTTAACGTTATGCTATATGGTATGAAAAATGCGGTTTTGGAAAAAGCCTCCACGCGTTTGAAGTTAACGAATGAAAAATAGTTTAAAGAAAGAATAAAGCGTCAGTATGAACTTTAACAAAGAAAGTTTTAAGCATAGGTAAATTTCCGCCTATGCACACCCCCTACCCTTGGCGCAAGGCGATGGGGAAAAGGGCTGTTGAGGTGTTAATGTAGGAATAAGACCAAGCATAGAAAGATTTCATTGGTCAATAAGACCAAACCTAGAAAGATTTCATTGGTCATCAATGGACGATATTCTCGCTTCCATATTTCCATTGGATGAATCTCCAGTCATTCAAGCTTGAGTCCCGCCTTTTACAAACCGAAGGGCCAATCGCTGGGAGGGAGGCGGGTCTTGTGTCCTAATGGCCGATAGGAATATTTTACATCACTGACATGGTTGGCAATACTATCTCATCATGAATCATATCAGACTTGTAGGCTCAAATGACCTTTGGATCAGTAATAACTCGGGACAACTTAAAATATAAATGCACAAAGTGAAGTTTATGAAATATTTTAGCACTAAACAGATACAGGCCAAGATGAATAGGCCTATCTTTAGCAATGTAGTGTATTTGTAAGTGGAGGAGACAGACAGAGAAAATTGCGTCTATGGATTTTCTCCATAACTGTACAGGATTTGTTTACGATTGGATATAGTTTTCATAGGTCAGGTATTCCCAAATTGTGTTGTTGCCTTGTTTTGTAACTTGCCGCCCGCCCACAGGTTTCTGGAACAGTCTGGGAGTGTCTGTGTGGCAGCAGCTGGGATCACTGGTTACTGCAGGCTGTTTTCAACCAACAAGTTATTACTCAAATGTAGAACGTGTAATGGATAGAACGAGACAAGTCTTCAACAAGTAACTCTTTATTACAGCAGGAAATACAAATCCATAAGCAGGCGCACTTTATTAACAGACGCGCCATTTAGATCATACTGACACTTAGAGACTTTAATCCTGAATTTATATATCTCCAGTCTTTGTTGCTATTTCAATGACAACAGTATCGTTTTTCCAGTTTAAAACTGAAATAGTTCTAATCCGATCTGTTCAACACAACACAAAAGCTGGTTCGTTGATCTGATAGGGCACTAGTTTATTAGATTATTAAATATTTTCACTATGATTGATTTAAAGTGCTTATTATGAATTAGATGTATAAATTACAATCCACGTAACCCTTTAAAGAAAATTCATTTCACATTATAACTTCACAGTGCAGATAAATTGTCAAAGACAAGCATAAAACAGCAGCTAAAAGAAGGAAGCACATTTAGCATAGAAACACAAGAATCTGTGACTTTAGCAATGAGCATCCTTTAATATTGTAGGGGAGTGATGGTTGAAAGCCATGCAGACACCATACTATGGAGCGCTGCTTAAAAGCCTGAAGGAGAGAGTTTACACATCACTTCCAGGGATGTAAGGACAGCAGGGATAACTTCTATAAAAAAAATGTTATTTCACACTGAAAAAATAGTACACTTGATTGTTAATCTTTTGACGTGGTAGAAAGTCTTCTAATTCAAATTCCTTCCTGAGGTTAAGGAGCACGCAGACGGAAGACTAAAGAAGCTATGAAAAGAAAGAAAAGCCATGTTATTAATCAGAACCATAGTCAGTCAGGGCAATATCACACACAAAAGAGACTGACTGCACAAACTTCAACGAGTTCAACAATCTGTAATGTTATTTGTCCTGCTTTCTGCCATTGATTGAGAGCAAAAACAAAACTAAAACTTGAGTCCAATGTGTTTACAGAAATGTGATACTGATGATTATAAACCACAAACATCAGAAAACCATGTTCCAGTATGTAATGATGACCACAGCTGAATTATATGCTTCAAATCATACATGTGAAGGGAAGGGGGGGGTCAATTAACAAACAGATGAACTGATGCTCTATTCTGTTTTGCATTGTCATTCTTTATTTGAATGTAAAGGCACGCAAAAATATTCCTCTTTTCTTTCCAGTTTCACTGCAACTGCAAACTTAGAAAAACAGAAAAACTATAAATATTTCTATGTACATTAGACATTCTGTATTAATAGAAGACAGCATTTGAGTAATTCAACTTGTGAAGTCTACATATATTTGCATGTATAAATACACACAAATGCATACTCCATGTTAATACATATGCTAACATCACAGTCACACAGTCAGTATTTGATGCCCTAACAATAGTCTCCCATCCAGATTAAGACTGGTGAGTGTTTCACTGGGAAACAACGAGTTACATTTCCAACAGCAGATGAACACACATTCATGGCAAGAACATAATAACAAAAGCTATGTTATGATAACAGTCTATGGAGTTGTTATCACATGTCTAGCAGAGTCAGCATTAGGGACAGATTAAATACACTGAGCATAGCTACCTTTTTGATCCATAAGTACACAGTGGCTTATAGCCAACACATCACTCAGACTCACATACATACATTGTCACTGTGTCATAGAGTCCACACACGTACAATGTCAGTAAGTAATGTCAAATATAACAGTCCCCTTTTCCCATGCTGATGGCAGACACATTCCTGGTTTCCCTGGATGTTTGTTCCATAAATCAACTGAAAGGGGAAAGAAAATAAGACAAAATATGGCACACAAAAAAACAAAAAATGTAGGATTTGACAAGTATGGCAGAAATCAATAGACATTTTTTAACGCAACTGGTCATGAGTTTTCATTTGTTTAAGCATCCACTAGCTTTCCATACATTTTAGTCTTACCAAAAATGAGCAACTTTGTACAATAAATGTACAAACCATTATTTTCAGCACAGACATGAAGCTTGTAACACACATTATGCCAGACTAAAAATCTGTATTTTCCCAGTGGAGAATTCCAATGTTATGTACTTCTAGTTTCTTCTTAATGCATGCCCATTAAACTGGTCCAACACCTTTGGTTCTCTTTTGATATTTTCACATATCCAGTAGAGGGCACTGCAGCCAACACAGACAGCCAACAACTGTGAAGTCAGTGTAGGAGGAGGGTGTAGGATCCAGGCTTTTATTTCCTTACATTTCATCACACATTTTGCTCATCATTAAGCCAGCTTTGTCTTTGTGGATCTTTAAAGCTAATTTTGAGCTTCAAACTGCCTACGTGAGTTTTGGGTATATATAATTCCAATTTGACATATAATGGTTCTACCTGCAAAAAGTCTTGTGGTTGTATGTGGTATGTCTGAGTATCGTCTGTGTGACATAGGGTGCGAGCAACGGCAATACCAGTCGTATGTAAACAGAAGTGCCCCTGCCTGAGATACAGTCTGGCAGGTCAGCGCGCAGAGACATAAGCATCGGGCTGTGTCATGCAAGCTGTGACCCCTCCTACTGTGTCTGTGCACACAATGTCAGACTCAATCTGTCCCTGTATCAGTTTCTGAGCCAACATGGCTCCTGGCAAGGTAACGCCATCTCATTAGTCACATCCTACTCCTCCTCCCTCCGTCCAACCAACTCCACAGAGACTGGCCAGCGGAGTGCATGTCCATGGCTTGTGGAATGAGTGGAATGTATGTGTACCATTTAACTGATTATCATTGATTAGCTTCAGAGAAATTAGCTTAATTACTATTTATTGGTGTAAACACTGACTCTAAAGCCCTTGGGGATAAGTCACAAACCACAGCTGAGATGCAATCCAAATGCAATACATACAGGAATACATATTAGAGAGAAATTGAGACATGAGAAAAGCAGACTTACTTCCTCTTGTCCTTGTCCTTCTTGTAGGGCTGTTGCGAGCAGCCCTGGAGGGCTTGGCCCATCAGTGTCTCAGCAGCCACCTGTCTTCTATTGAAGGCGTTCATCTCCTCCTCCAGGTCTCGTCTCTTCTCCTCCAGATTCCTCTTCTCCTCCTGGTGCATCCGCTTGAGCTGCTCAAACCTCTCATGGAGCTGGAGACGTTGGCGGGGCAGGGGACAATGTGACACACAAAATACGGTGTCTTATGATGAATGAGAATCCTCATTGTCAATCCTCACTTACCTGTCTTTCTTTTTCTTTCAACTCTGCCTCTGTCTCTTTCACTTTGCTGACAAACATCTGTCTCATTTCTTCTTCCCTGCGCTGCAACTCCCCAAGGAACTCCTTCCTCTTGGCTTCATACGTCTGCTGTAGGCTGTAGGTACAAGCAGTGTTAGTCTCAGTCTAAGCCTCCACTCAAAAAGGACAGGAAAAGGATTCATTTACATGCCACAAAATCATCTTTACATGGATTTTCAGCTTTGTGGTTTGAACACCGTAAGAGAGCAGGTGTTGACTGGCAATTGTGCTGTTGTGAAGTGAATTGCCAAAATGCATTACATCACAGCTATCCCCGAACTCACCTGAAGGGCTGGTTGTCCAGGTTTGTGTCCTTGAAACCCATCTCCTCCAGCTTGCAGCGACGGTACAGTTCATAGTGCCGAGCATGCGTTTGCTCTCTGAGATCCTCCATGTTCACGCGCAGCAGCATCTCCCTCAGCTTCACAAAATCACAGTGGCTTTCGTTCTCCACTGGAATAAAAGAGGCTTGGAATTTAACAAGATGCACTCACACAAAATCTTTATGAAAACACTCTGCTCACTGCCAAATCAATTCAACAGAGTTGGACGTACCCTGTACTGATCCCCAGGGGTACAGCCTCGCTCTCGCCATCTTATTCCCCACTTTAACTTCTTCTACACTTCCCACCACGGCAAAGGGAAGATGAGCCTGTAACGTAAAGACTTGTTTATCTACCGTTATAATGTGGTTAAAATGTATACTACTGTTGTCTTATCCTGGTGATTCGACCTGCTAATGTGTATACTAAATGCAAATTCAAATTGTAGCTCATATTATGCTACTGCAGTCCACATCTTGTAACAAGTGTCTGATATACATATCTGAATTACATTATTTGTGTATGTACCTGTATAGACTTCCTACAGTTTTGTATTTTTAACTTTATATGTGTGTGAAAATGTTTCCTATGTACCAGTCGTTTTTTTCCGTCGTTGCCAGTTATGAATATGTGTCTGGAGTTATTTTCAAGTTTATTATCTAGGCTTGAATAGCTGGACATGTAGATATTAACTTAAGCAAATTACGTAAGGACAATGTAATGAATCTAAAAAGTAGGATTCATTACATTGAATTTGTGAATAGATCATTGTATGAATAATATTATAGGCATTCCCAAGCCCTCCACCTGCTGCAGGGCCCAGTTAAACCTGCAGCATGTGTACGCTGTGACTGTTCAGCGCTATACTGTACGCTTGTGTGTGTGAGTGTGTGAGTGAGAGAGAGTAGGACTCACATTCATGGAGGAGTTGATCTCTGTAACAGCCGCATCCTCTGTAGGAAACTGATATATCTGCACTCCATTGCTGACCAGCTCACTCATAATCTTGATCTTGAATTTATGCAGTTCACTCTTGGATATTGTGTCTGACTTTGCAATAATAGGGATGATGTTCACCTGTGTGGAAAAGCATAATCTGAATAACAGATTGAATAACGAGTAACAAATAAATTGCTGCATTGCAAAGTACTGGATTCTTAGGTCACCTTGCTGTCCAATTTCTTCATTGTGACAAGATCCAGGGACTTCAGAGAGTGTCCAGTGGGAGCGATGAAATACAGGCAGATGTGGATTCTTGTGTCATGGTAGTTAAATAAGGAGCGTTTTATTTTTAGCTCCTCTTGGAGGTAATTTTCAAACTGGGTATCAATATAGTCAACGATGGGTTTATAGCTGCACAGGAAAAAAACAAAAACAAAAGTAAATGCAGAATTCTTAAAACAAACATTTTTCATTTATCCTCACATGCACCAGCAGAGGGAATCACTTTGCTTGCCTTGCCGTTGCAGAGACACATTAGTATCCTGGTTACAAACTCTGCAACGGCAGTCTTGCAGCCAAGAATGCCCGCTTGTTATACTCCATGCTGGTAGAGCACTCAAATGTCTATTGAGATTGCATTCGTTCTACCAGTCATTCCCTACCCTTTCTTCCTTTTCAATTAACATGCCAACAACAGGGCAGATTCCTATGTCAGTCCATTACCCTGTATGTGTATGGGCTGAAGTACCAGAGCAAAAGAGCTTCTGTGGGAAAATGATTAATGGCCAGTGCTGATCCAAGCTCTAGCCAAGACAACTTTCTATCGTTAGCTCTGCAAATTGCTATAGATCAGTACTGAAACATTGTTGAAACTTAAAATAAATTAAGTCTATAACATATATTTGAATTATAAACAATAAGTACAAATGACAGCATTTTTTCTCCTTTGTACAGGAAAGTCTGTTCTCTTTTTGATCCCTACTTTTCATTTTTCAACCTGGATAGTAACGGGCCTGACTGAACGTCAAACAAACATCTACAAGTATTAGTACCTTTCTTCTTTGTTGATCTGGTCTCCAAACCCTACAGTGTCCACAATGGTCAGCTTCAGGTCGACATTGCTCTCCTGCAGATCATATGTTCTGGGGCGTAGATGTACATCATCGTCATAATGGCTGGCTTCTTCACTCTCAAACGTTGCATTGAAAAGAGTGTTCATTAACGTTGACTTTCCTATCCCTGTCTCACCTGAGCAGAGAAAATAAATGAGATGACATATGGTGAAGAGAGACGATGAAAAAAGTGAATAGGTGATACTCCACACATTTTATGATCCATGCATTAATGCTCCAAATTCAAAATTGTTGCATATGTAGCCTTAATAGCCACATTTGGATTGGAACATTGGATTAGGAATTCCTGCAGGGTTCACATACCTACACAGAGGATGTTGAAGCAGAATCCTTGTGCGACTGATTTGCTGACCAACTGGTCTGGAAGACTGTCAAACCCCACATGGCCTCCGAGCTCCAGGTTCCGCTTCTCCTCATTCTGAGGTATTTTGAAACAGGCAGAGCAAAGAGCATTTCCTCTCCGTTCTATTAATTTCCTGCATTACACACACATTTTGTCACATTCGCCTTCCCATTAAACATCAAAGGAAATGAAAAATCAACAAAATGGAGAAGTTTAAAAAAAAAAAGGCCTTTTGTGAGATCCCATCCCCACGTACTGCTTTCAAGCTTAAGAGCATTCTTTACGAATGAGGTCAACTTTCTCTTCCACTTAAAACGCTGAATGGTCAGACCTATAAAAAGGTTCTCTCTGACCACCATAAACCAGATTCCTCCAGCAAAGGCACATAAATCTGGCAAGGACAAAAAAACACACTGAGGGTATGTCAAAACAGCAAAGAGTCGTTTTGAGATGTGCAGAACTGAGGTCATACTTTACATGGAGTGGCTTTTGTCTGCGTGATAAGGTTTTAGTGTAAGAGATTAGCCTGACTAGTAGGTTGCTCTAAACAAATGCTGCCGATGCAAAACTGCATAATGTATTAGCCTGTTTAACATTATAGCCTGTAATATTTGTGATTATACAGTATGCTTTGTTTATTTGTTCTAATTCGAGCTTGGGGAATGAGAAGTGACTGAATCTAAAAATCAATCAATCTATAAGCCTAAACTTCATTTAGTGGAATCAAATGCTGATGGTATTATATCAAGGCATTTGTATGTGAATGCCAAATAAGACTGTATTTTGTCCTAAGCTGGTGTGTTTGGAGGCTGTTCCTCCCTGCTGTGCCACATACTGTACATCCTGGGACATTGGAGAAAGAGCAGGCACCTCGCAAAAGGCTCAACATGAGGACAAGGATGTGTTCAATACAACAATCTGTCTCTCTCTCTCTCTCTCTCTCCCCACACACACACACACACACACACACACACACACACACACACACACACAACCTCGACAAAGTTGTCATCCTGTGTACTGCAATTCATCCA
>OMLI01031518.1:0-10831 GCA_900302605.1 Rondeletia loricata | reverse complement strand
GAGTTCCCCACTCTGAATTATGACGTGGGAGCTCACTCGAACGGTCTATCCTACTAGGAATCTCGTAATCACGATCAGTCCCATACCACCCGAATGCAGCATTAGTCTACTCCACCATGTGATCTCCACTTTGTCTACCATGTGATCTCCACCTTGTTTAACCATTGGATAATTTGTCTACATAGGTAATGCTGCATTCGGGTGGTATGGGACTGATCGTGATTACGAGATTCCTAGTAGGATAAAGTGTTCGAGTGAGCTCCCACGTCATAATTCCGAGTGGGGAACTCGACATTCATTTTCTACCCCGATCTGACCGACTTGTTGAACTTCAACCTTTGTGACGCGTTATTCCGGAAAAAACATGGCGGCAAGCACTGGAGTTGTCAATGCCGTCAATGGTAAACAAAAATGATAAACGTTCGCTTCTTCAATAAAACACATGTTTGTAATCTTTGGACATGGACATGTGTCTGGTATATATAATTAACGTTACTATGATATTATTTTTGCGAAACGTTTATATATTGACAAAGTTAGGTAGGCTAAGGTAAGCAACTAGCACAGGTAAACTATGTCCGGATGCAAGCCAAGGATTCTTCAGTACAGTATACAGCACAGTACAGGTGTTGTAGAATCCTTGATGCAAGCTAAGCTATAGATCTCCATTTTGTTTGTTTTGGTCCGAGTTGAAATGCACACGAATGCTAGGTTGTCGTACGTACGACCTGAGTCCTCGTAATCACGATCAGTCCCATATCACCCGAATGCAGCATAAGGCCACGTATGCCCTGATGAAGACCGTTTCTTGGTCGAAACATGTTGGCTTTTTAGTTTATTTAGCCTTACAATAAAGGCTTTTTAACTTTACCTTTTTCCTGCCCTCCTCCTTGGATTAATATATGAGTGCCTAGGACGCTTTTTTAATTCTTCTTGGACTTTATCTCAAAGTATAAAATGTGTTAATTAATGCAGTAGAGTTGGTTGTGATTGGTCCCCTGGTCCCACCTTCCTCCTCTCCAGCCAATCCTGTTGGTTCCTCCGCCAATCGCAGCTGAGGAGCAACTGCTCAGCCAATGGCCTGTGAGGTCAAAGGGTGGTGCAGGAAGCAGTCTGGACCCCGCTGATCCATGGTGACCAGCAGAGCGTCCAGATCAGCAGTCATAGCAGGGTATGACGTGGAGGGAGAAAGAAAGATGCGAAAGGATTTTTTTTAGGCTAACTTCTTCTCATCCTTACTTCCTTAGAGCCACAACAAGCCAGCATCATATTCTATTCATATCATTTGGAAGTGATGTAGTGAATGTAGCGATTAGCAGTCTAGTCAGCATGACTAGACTGCTCAACTTATTGGCATGCAGTTGGAAAGAGAGAAGGGAGACATTTAGCACTTTGAAACCAGGTCAACTTTTATTTCAGGACACAGGACAGACAAGTTGAAAACAGAAACCGACTGAGACAGATAGGTGTTCAGTTGAGTCAGACATCCCAGAAATACAAATTACACAGATGGAGGGAGTGATGACAGAAGGAGCATGGAGGGTAACGGCTAGGAGGATGGAAAGATATGGCAAGAGAAATGAGAGAGTACACTAAGTATACCAAATATTAGCAGCATCTTCCTAATATTGAATTACACATCCATTTGCACAATACAATGTGTCAACTGTGTCAAGGCCTAAAACCCCTTCTTTGACCTTTTTCCTCACCTTTAGCTAGCCTACATCTCCCCTTCAGGATTTAAGTGGATTTAAAGTAATAATCCACAGCATTTTCATATAAATATATTGTCCATTTTGCTACTCTCTATCAGTGATTCAACCTATATCCAGTTCATGAAAGCTTTGCTGTTCTAAACACCCAGTGTCTGGTAGGTCTTTCCTCTGGCGCACAGGAAATTATGTGTTTTTACGTTTCCAGTTTGTTTGGAATAAATAGAAGAAGAACTGGGTAGTTATCATGAGCAGTGATAGCCACCATGACTGAACATGAAAGAGCGACAACTACAGAAACTCAAACTTCCAAAGAAATCCAAGAAAAGAGTCACAGTACTGGACACACTATTTGATTGACAGGTGATCTCTGGGAAGTGCAGTGCAAGTCAATTCAAGTCAAGTCAATTAATTTATAAAACCCAAGGAGTTGACCAAAGTGCTGTACAGTGTTTAAAATACATGGAAAACAGTAAGACAAATAACAGCACAACGACATAACATCAATGATATAGTATGTACACAATATATACAGGTACCCAGAGCGATTTATGGAGATTTGAACGCTAAAGTGTAGAAGTGGGTCTTAAGCCGAGACTTAAAGGATTCGGCAGAGGGGGCAGAAACACCACAGCAATGAGCGCTGAGCACCAAAGATGGAGACAAAATAAAAGTGAGTGAGTGAGTGTGTGTGTGTGTATGTGTGTTTTTGTAGGGCAGTTCATTGAGTGACAGAGACAGACCTTCTCAGCAACAGCTGAGTCTCAACCCAGATACAGTACAGAGGTTACTGCTATTAATACACCATACAAACACACACACACACTCACACACAGTCCAGACATTTACAGTTGATATGTACAGATTTCACGTCATCGTTGATGCTTTAAAATCATGATTTTTCAGCAGCACTGTTTACGTCAGCACTCCTCAACTTACTTTCAGCTCACGATTGTAGCCACCAACTCCTTTGGGATTACCAAAGATTACCTAGCACACACTTGGTTTTATTGAACGGTGTCAGAAACCCTCCAATATTCATATTGACACTGAGGCTGCAGTGTCACTAGTTCAACCTTTCTGTGACCTTCGATCTTCTCAGTAGGAGCAATGTGACACCTCCAAGGCCCAGGGGATGCGTGGAAGGGCGAGAACATACGTCTGTGTGAGTGTGTGTGTGTGTGTGTGTGTGTGTGTGTGTGTGTGTGTGTGTGCGTTGGGGAGGGTGGGTGTCAATGAGAGAGGAGAGTAGCTACAGTTACTGGGGAGGAGATGAGGCATCGCAGCTGAAGCAGCAACTCTTGGACAGAAGTCTCTCAGGGTAATATAACAGATCTGCTAACGGCAGCCATCGCTGACTGCAATACGGTGGCAGCCATTGTGTTTCTGCAGAAGAAATACAGAGGTGACCAATGACAATCACCCCACAACAAGAAGAAAACAGGAAGGAGACACGTGGGAACCCGCCACACAAGGTCAGAGAGGTCTGGACATACAAGCTCAACTCAACATTTTGCAGCTGCAAGAATAACCCACATTGTATCTCAACCGCTGAGCTTTGAGTAAACTACAGCCAGGCAACAAGCATTGAGTTTTGGGGATTGGTTGCATTCGTGAAAGTCTTCACTGCGTGGAAAATCCAAACTGGATCATAAACACGGAGGTTTAGCTAAGCCACAGCCAAACAACAAGTATTTTCTCTGGACTGGTTGCATTGGGAGATTAGCACTGTTGTGTATTGGATTGAAGCAGACAAGACTGAGGCAACAACCTTCACTCAATATTCTGCAAATGCATGGAAAAGCCAAACTGGATCCTTAACTGTAACTCAACTTCAACCCAGCAACAACCATAAGGGATTGGATGTGTTTGATTCAGAAAATCCAGAGTGGATCTTGGATACTGAGCTTTAACTAAACTACCATACACCCGAGCAGCTACCAGACATACTTGGGCGTGGCTGCACTGGGACATTGGAAGAGTCTCTTGGACAGAGGAATGTAACTGTTGGATTTGACAGTGAGCACATTTTTAACCACTGGAGTCTGTGTGGCATGCTTGAAGCCAGCTTTCATGTCATACACATGTCATACTCATGAATGCCAAACACTAGCAGCTAACTGATTTACAGCAGTGGACTTCAAACATTTTCTCTACACAGTCAGCAGATTTTGATTTCTGCAAGATAATTTCAGGAGCTATTTTTAATCTTCCAGCCACCCACCTTGGGTCCCAGCCCAGTCTTTGAAAAGACTGGAGTTTGTCTAGACTGACTGATTCCAACCAGACTTGACATTCTTCTGGTCAGTACTGGCACACATGAATAGCGTCTCTTGGATTCTAAGTATATAAGATGTTAAATTGTTCCCACATGCAGGAGAGGTAATCCACAGTTAGAAGTACCATGTCAAGTACATTCTAGAGTGGATTACAGCCTTATCACGTGAACCAGGGTGCATGCTATTAGGTCTGAGGTGAAAACTCATTACACTGCTGCATTCAGAGCCAGCAGCAGTCTATTTTCATATACTCCGTCTCACATAAGTTCAGTCCAGATCCGATCGGAGGTGTGTTTCTGGGTCCAGATGTTCCTCAACACTGTGCTGGTGGTCCTGACGGACCTAGCGGCCCGGCTCCTGGGTAATACCTTGTTCCGGCGGCACTTCCACCTGTTGCTGTCGGCGGTGGTGGTGTTTGGCCCTGCATTAAGCCTCTGGGTCTCCCAGTACAGCATATTTGCCAAGAGGACCCACTTCCTCTACAGGTGAGGCCACTTCCTGTTTGCTTCCTGACACAAAGGCAGTCGGGCATAGGCTGTTTTCCAAATGGTGGGATCAACCTTGCCCTACACCCTGTCATGTGTTGTACCTTCATGGAAAACGTGGAACAGCTTCTGTCACTTGAAAGACATGTCAGTGTTTTGATTAACTCATGCAGCTTCACTGTCAGGTGAAAGCTGCGACAGGATGTGCTGAATCAGACCCTAGGCAGGTAATCCTAAAATACTCTCTGTCTCGCTCTCTAAGAATCTCTTATCTGATGTTACTTGGCCTGCCTGGAATTTAGTAGCGGAGCACATGCTTCCACTCATCGAGCGGAGGTGTCTCACAATTAATCAGTCGATCCATCTTTTCTCCCTTGTGTAAAAGAGTTGACGTCTCTATTAGAAATACATTTGTCTAATATTAACTTGATCAGTAGCACAGCCATTTGTCATGCTGGCAGCACAGAGGCTGAGCAGACATCCTGACAGGGGGCCACAGTCCTTGCTAGCATGAATGACACCTGTAACACTTGCAGTGTAATTACATAAGGGCTGTATGTACATAGATTCTTGAAGAGTACAACTTGCAGATGGAAAATTAACTCTTCACATATGTAAACAAAGCTTTTGCAGACTCCAAATACATTGATAGTCCACCTTGAATTAAGCGCTCACGCAATTAATTTGAGAATGACTTAATGCTTCCTTTCAACTTCCTAAAGGATAGCCTTCCACAGAAAGGTTTTGCCTGTGGCAAGCTATCCTGTCAATGAAGTTTGTGTCTTTAAAGTACAGCCATTCATTCATTCAGTCAGTCAGACATTATTTACATTTGCTTAACCAGACAAGTCAATAGAGCCTCTCATTTGCAATGAAGGTATTGGTAGATTTTTGGAATCATGCATACCTGTGTAAGTTCCTGAACAGTCAGCTGCCAATATAATGCACTACAATAATCTATAGTAACCACCAACATGCAGGCTTTTTTCTGACTCATAATAACGGTAAACAGGCAAAATCTTCAACACAGCAGAGTAAAAACTCTAAAAGTTGAATTATCTCACTCACATTGCCATAGTCCATATGTGTACATGTATACACTAGGAGTATGGATGGTTTGGATCATTTTCTAAATGGAGGCATGTGAGATCACTATGGTTTTGCAGAGCAGACAATAATAAATAATAAATGATGGGTTCATTATATGGAGGTATGTGTGACAAGTGACATTATAGCTACTCAAGTGAAGCTTCAACTCATCAAACATGTTTTGCACATACTGCTGTAATAGTTAGCAGGGATGTCAGCATGTGTACATGGCAGGTGTGAGTTTGTGTCAAAGCAGTAGCATACCGTAACTCACCTCTCGATGGAAGAGCCATCCAACACCAAACCACCATCTTAGAGTCACTTCCAAAATGGCTGCATTGTTCTTTTTGAAATCTGCTGTGAGGAAATGAGGTGTATGACACTACAAGTTTCTTGAGCCTGCCTATTGGTACATTTCTCAAAGCATATCTGATCAAATTAGATAACCTTGGTTTAAAACAGAATAAAGATGTGTACATTACATATGATGTACAATACTATATATTAGATGATTTTGTGAATCCTGGCCTCCTCTAGTCAAATCCCATCCTTATTTAAAGGTGCTACATGTAGCATTTTCAAACCTCAATATACCATTGTCAAATTAATTGATACCTTGGTATAATCACCTAAACAAATGAGACCATGGTGGAGACGACTGGTAGCCTCTATCTCACACCAGTGGTATTGTTAGTGCTAGTGCTTCTCAAAAAATATGAAATTTCCCATAAACGCCGGTGCTTCCTGTCGGAAAGAAGATGTTGCTACTTCAATCTCCCAGGCGTCACTCTGGGTGCGTTTGGTTTATTTTTGTCTTTACTGAAGAGGATAAACATGTTGGAAGTGATTTTTCCATCGGCCTTTCACTCCTTCCACCATCTGCTATTACCAGAAACTGAAAGCTTTAGCTCAGTTTGCTCTGGAAGAACAGCGCCTTCTTCCTGTTTTGTGCCATAAAGCAATCCAGCAGATTCCCCGCCAAATCTGACCTGGTGACACACAGTGCAGTGTACAGGCTGGTATGCTCACAATCTTCTCAGCGATGATCTCGTTTGCTTGCAGTAATTATACTGATATCTCAAAATTAATGTGGTAATGATTTATTGATGTTTAAATGCTACATGTAGTACTTTGAAAGGGCATTTCACAAAAAATTTTACATGACAAAATGAAATAAAGTTTCACCGTGCGATGTAAATGGTTGTCGGTGTCAAGTGTCTAACTGTTCTGCCATCTTCTCTCCTCAACTCTCCTCTTTCCATCTCTGCTCCTCTCATCTCTCTTCTCTCTCTCCATTGCCTCTTCTTCCTCCTCTCCTCCATCAAGGATGTTCTTGCATTCCGGTTGGGGGTGGACCTGCATCTTCATCGGCTCCTTCGTCTTCCTCCTCTCCTTCTCCATCCGTCGCTCCCTCTCTCTTTCCCTCCGCCACCTCTCCCGGCTCGGGGTGGCCAGCGGACTGTGGCTCGGTTTCCGTAAAGTCCTGGACCTTTTGGAGAATGCCACAGGATTCTGTTACGAACCGTTAGCCATTACCCCAGAGGTAGCCACTGGGCAGCCTCTCCTGCTGTTGCGGGAAGGGGAGAGCAAGTCTGAGTGCCTGGGTGCCGGGATGCTTTGGAGGGGGTACGAAGTTTCACAAGACATCTTCCTCCTCTGTCTCTGCTGCCTCCTGTTGGCTGAGGAAACCGCCGTGTTTGGCCCTTACCTGAGTCTGGGCGGGACTTCAGATGCGCCTCTCAGGATCCTCTTCCTGTTCTGTGTTCTCTTGCTGGGGCTCTGGGTTTTTCTGCTGCTCTGTCTCTTAGCTTACTTCCCTCAGTTCCCCACCCAGCTGCTAGGGGGCGCTCTGGGGTGTCTCAGCTGGAGGGGCCTGTACCAGGGCTGGTACCGACTGGGTCCCAGCTGGTACTGCCCCGGTCGGCCTGGACTAGGACTGCTCAACACCAAGACCATCAGCACTGGAGCAGAGGAGGATGGGGAGGTGAGCCGAGATCAGTGCCACTAACTGAATGGATCACAGAAACAATGAAGATGCAATTTAGGAAAGTAAAGTTTTATTCAAACAGATACAATGAAGGATAGATCTATTTAAACCGATACAAAGATGAATTGAGAACCCGTTTTCCTTCATTGGCTTAAGATGCCATGAAGATGTTTGCAGATTATTTTGGAAAAAACAGCCCTGTCCAGTTGTGTATCAGTTTCCAGTTTGTCTTAAAACATGTAAGGATTGATTAAATGCTTATTCACAGCAGTCCCCTTGTTGCTTTGAACTAATGGACAAAGATGGACAGGGTGGGCTTTCAAAAATGCATCTGTGCACCATAACATTATTTTTCCATTGTAAGCCAGTGCAGCAAACGCACATGTTCTTAGTCCTCAAAGGCCTGGTTTCATAAACTATCATAGTTGGGACCCACAGTGGATGGCAGGCGTGTTTCTGGAGGCTCTCCACATGACGAGAGGGGCCCAGGCAAGCGACAAAATTCCTCAGTTAGACCCCATGCCGGAAAAGTTTGAGAAACACTGGCTTTAGAGAAACCCACAGCTCAGATTTGTTTGAGAGATACAGGACAGGAAATTTGACAGACTGATGAAAAACCATATCAATACCATACCAATACTTTGATGGGAAACATGAACGAGAAGAAATCAAATGGTCAAATTGAGCAGTAACACCAACTCTGTAGAAGGCCGAATAACAGTATGGCTGATGCATACCACTAACACATATCCATTTTTCTCCATCAGTATCTTTTATGAGCCTGATCACATTAAAGAGTTTGAACAAGAAATCTTAAAATAAAGACATTAGTACAGTTTGGTCAGGTTGTACTATGGGCACCATGTTGCTGCCCCTTTGTCAGCACTGAGAATGTGTTGGCAATCATGGAATATCCTTCATAACTTTGTGATGGTGAGATGCCTGAAATTCTAATAACGGTACAGAATCATCACGTTATTTAGAAATAGTCATGGAGCAGGATTGTAGCACCAACATGGTTGTCAATGAAGTGAGAGAACCATGTCACTTTTCAGTCTGCCTATATCTGAGCTGACTGACAGGCTGAATGACAAGCAAGAACTTGACTGTTCACTTTCCGGTAATAAGCAAGACAGACTGAAGACCATTTCCCTCCTAAATCAGTTTTATTGATAAAATGTCTCCAGACAGAATATAAATACAAAATATCAGCCATCAGACACCAGTGAACAAATGATGACATCTGATACAGCCAAATAAGGTTCAACCTCACAAAATGACAAGGTACAGTATCATACCGCTTAAATATCATGGAGGTTGTATCGTTAATCTCTCTTATATAGAAAGATGTATCTTCTTGCCTTGAAAACGGTGATAAATTACATTTTTGGTTGATTATGCTTGGGTATAATAATTAATATCCATACTTTGAAATTCCATAGTGTTCATTAAATCTATACCATTAATACTTGAAACTGAAAAAATTGTTAAGAGGAGGGAAATGTATTTACTCAAGTATTCCTTCATTAAAAAACAAATTGACAAAATAAAGACTGGCATCCTTTATATACAAACAAATTCTAGCTACCAGCCTGAACTGAGAAGACATGGCAAATAAAGGCATTGTTGTGTGTGACTTTTTTTGTCTTGAGAAGAGAATCTCTTTCTAGTGAGTCAGGGCCATATTCAATCAGGTGAAACATGGGAAACTTTACACATGGCCTAGGTATTGGTACAATGAGTAAAAGTCAGCCTATTTTGCTGGTGTGATCGTTTAAACATGGGTCAACGTGGAGACCAAAAAAGACAATCTAGTATTGGGACAGTGACATTTTTTTCTTCTAATGGCATTATCACATGGTGTAATATTGAAACCAAACCAATGACATTCTGTTGATTATACTCATTATTTTTCAATACTACATCCACTGTAGACCAGTCAACAGCACAAAACACAACTTCAGCACACTGTCCCAATACTTATACCACTGACGGTAGCGCTCACTCCAATCTGTGCTATATAGAAAAGACTGAAGCAGTGACTGAAAGTTCATACACAATACACAACAGGACGGACACCATACTGACAGCATACTAACTATACCGCTTGGTGACCAATTTCCTGAATAACCAACATAGCAAACAAAACAAAAAACACAGGACTTATGTGTATTTGGAATTATATGGCGTGTATTTGAAGTATTTGCAGACAAACCATTTATTGATTGTGTATGCAGTGTGAGCCTTCAGGCAGGCCTGGGTAAGTATTGAGACACATAGCTAAAATTGGTCTTTTTTTTGACAATGTCATTGTGGCATAGATCAGGAGGAGTGGGAAATCAAGAGAAGGCAGGATTAGGGAGATGAGAAAGGGAGGGATCAGAATAAAAAGAGAAGAAATGGAGATATCAAGAGAGGGACGGGATGGATGAGGTGATGGAGTCCAGGGGTTGCCAGTGACAGTTCATCATGGCGTCGTAGAGCTCCTCGCTGCGCTGCATAAAATCTCTGTTACACTGGTCCACATCATATTCAGGGATGGGCTCTACACACATGGGGAACAAAAATACCTTAGATACAATATTTTACACAGAGTATAGTTGTGGGAAAGGGAGAGACATGCAAACAAAGGGCATGGGCCAGAGTCAAATCAACAACATTGCCTATACATGGTATGTGGCTTGGCCGACTGTGTCAACAGGATGTCCTGTGATTAATCAGTGGCCACCTTATTAGGTAAATCTAGCTAGTACTGGGTACTTTTGCCTTCAGAACAGCCTGAGGCCTGCTTTACACGACAACGGAGTTTCAAAAACGGTAAAGTTTCATGTGTGTGTTTTCACACCTTGTGATAATGATCCGCGTACAGACTGACCCGCAAAAATGACTGAAAATGCTGTAGTATGCATGCCAGGCCAGCGGGTGGCTCCGTCCTTGAGTCTGCAACTCAATAGAGAGGCGAAATCCCCCCTCCCTTCTGCTTGTGGTCACGTGATCAAAGTGAAACTTAGCTCCATTCTAAACCGGAGAAAAGAGAGATTGAATGGGCTGAACTTGAAACAAGCTATTAAACACATTTGGAGAGGATTTGAATTGCTATTTTTATTCTCAAATCTACACTTTGCTGGAGTAGCTTTAATAACCTCAGCAGAGTCTGCAACACAAACACAGGTCGGTTGGCCGCCATTGTTGTTCTTCTATTTGCGCATGTCTGTCCTATATTCTTCTATATGCATGCCCCACGTGGGGCCGTGTCGTCACTGTTTTCACAAGACTTGC
>OMLI01031511.1:0-20649 GCA_900302605.1 Rondeletia loricata | reverse complement strand
ATTTGCACTTCTAGGGCTGGACTCACTACTCGTCCAGCCAATAATTGATTAATCGAGTCTAGGGAAGCCCCTAGCTCACCCTCCGGATACACTAGGTGGCGGTCATGCGCCTTTAACATTGGATGCCAACCTCTAGAAAACACCAAGAAGAAGACGCAGAAGAAAGGAGGAAGTTTATTGACAACTACCTCATTTTCACTGTCATGGCTTTGTTCTGCAGAACTGCTGCCCTGCTGTTGAAGCCCGCCAGAGCAGTGCCAGCCACCTTGTCTGCCGCACGCCAGTACAGTTCAGGTATGTGTTTAAATCAGTCTCGTCTCAGTTTTGTGGAGCTACACAGTGTGCCCCTGCCACAATGTCACGAAACCCGCGTCACTGAATGTGCGACGCATGTGGACAACAGGCAAGTTCCTTGTTACATCATTAGCTGTCTGTGTAGTATTAAGGCACCAAAATGTCTGAGTGGTGAGTGTATTTTAGTGGCTGACAATGTCATACTGTCAACATGTTGTCGTTGAGATAAAGACTAATACTGTTTAACAGACCTGCTGCCAGTCAGGGTCAACCTGCCTGGTTGAAGACACACCTGTACATGTTGTCAGTTTGAAGTGTTGGCTACTAAAATGACAGCATATTTGTTGTCACTTTAAGCTAACTAAAGCCCAACTTACAAGCAAGCTGCAGTAGTGTTTTGCAAGCGCCAACCTTGAATCTGTATTACTTTGTAACTAGCTGTGGCCTTTGCGCCACAAGGCGTATCAAGTGCACATGGTCTCTGTAAGGCCTTGACACCTGGTTGTCAGTGATGATCCTTCACACCTTCTGGAATAATTAACCAGGACTTACCCTGGACTTGTGATGTGAGTGTTTCTCCATAGGATCATGAGGGCAGATAAGCTCAGCTCAGACCACTTTGGTGGTCCATCAGCTGGTTATAGGACTACATTGATGATGGTGACTGATATCAGTGCAGTTGTTATTAGTTACTCCAAAGGTGCCTCAGGCTAGTAACTTGCCCAGCCCCCAGGAAAGACCAGTCCACAATTAAAGACATAAATATGTCTGTCAGAGTGCAAACATATGCATGCTAGGACCTCACCTGATATTCTTAATGTCACTATAAGCTGTCTTTCTCAGTACCTACCTCCTCCAGATGAGAAGTAGGATGCTCTGTACTGCGAAGCCATCCAGAGGGCTGGCTTCATCTGACTGTCTGTGTTGGGTTTTGTTTTCATCCAGGCGGTCAGTATGAATACATCATTGTGGAGAAGCGAGGGGAGAAGCAGAATGTTGGTTTCATCCAGCTGAACCGGCCTAAGGCTCTCAACGCTCTGTGTGACGGGCTGATGACGGAGGTGGGACGGGCTCTAGACACCTTTGAATCCGACGGAGATGTCGGAGCTATTGTCCTCACCGGCAGTGAGAGAGCCTTTGCTGGTGAGGGGATTGTGTATGTTTAGCCGTGCTTGCATTTGTGTTGTTCTCTGTGTGTTCAATAAGCTGTTAACACCGACATATCAATAGTAAGCTCACGAGTACCCCTGTTAACTTGTGTGTTTTCAGCGGGGGCGGACATCAAAGAGATGCAGAATCGAACCTTCCAGGAGTGTTACGGTGGAAACTTCCTGGCTCACTGGAACAGAGTGTCCACAGTGAAGAAGCCTGTGATTGCGGCAGTCAATGGATTTGCTGTGAGTGTCTTACATCAAGTCTGAGACTATCTGGGCATCCTAGTGGCTCAGTGGTCTAATGATGCATGTCATCCCCCTCTCTCCCCCCAAAAAATATTTTTAGAAAAGCAAGTCTGAGACTATTTATGGGCTATTTATGAATTTGATTTTAGCTAGTCTAAGACAAAGCTTAGACTCTCTTTGAGTGAAAATCTCATTAATTCACTGTTTCTCCATGTGACTTGTGTTCTGCTGTTTCAGCTGGGTGGAGGCTGTGAATTGGCAATGATGTGTGACATCATCTATGCTGGAGAGAAGGCTCAGTTCGGCCAACCAGAGATCCTGTTGGGCACCATTCCTGGTGAAACATCCTCATATCTGCTATCCTTCCTGTTTAAAGTGCACTGCCTTATTTGTTGATCAGTGTCATGCCTTTTGGAGCGGCTGTTGCCATGACGACACCTGTCTTTCTGCAGGAGCGGGTGGCACGCAGCGGTTGACCCGTGCAGTGGGGAAGTCCCTGGCTATGGAGATGGTACTAACAGGAGACAGGATTAATGCTCAAGAAGCCAAGCAGTCAGGTAACACAGGCATAAAACTTCTCACAACGGAGACTGGATCTGAGCATGGTAGACCCATGCAGTTAGAGGGATGGGCAGGGTGGCATAACGAGTAGGGAGACAATCCTTCAACACGAGGACCCGGGTTCAATCCCATGAGTCGGCTAGTATCTGTCCCTAACAGATGCTGCTCTGTAGCTGCCTCTGACCTCCCTGTGGAGGGGAGCAAATTTAAGGAGAATGTCCTACATCATTAAGATGAATAATGTTGTTGATATTGTTGTTGTTTAATTGGTGGAATTGTAGTGAGCTGAAAAATCAAGTTAAACAGTGTTTTGAATTGATAAAGAAATTGATTAATTATGCCTGGACACGCATGCATCTGGAGCCAGTTCAGCAGCTTTTGTGTTTCTCAGGTCTGGTGAGTAAAGTTTGTCCAGTGGACCAACTGGTGTCAGAAGCTGTTAAGTGTGCGGAGAAAATCGCTGCCAATTCCAAGCTGGTCTCTGCTATGGCGAAGGAGGCTGTTAATGCAGGTGTGTAGAGTTTATTTTGGCTAGCTGTTTGAACTTGAATCTTGAAACCTACCTGCAGCTTTCATTTCATAAGTTTGTTGTGTTTTCCTCTGACTTGCTGATCTATGTATTGTTACAGCCTATGAACTGAGTTTGGCTGAGGGGAATCGTTTGGAGAAGCGGTTATTCCATTCTACCTTTGCCACGGTGAGTAGAAGTGTGTATCTGAGAACGAGTTGGGGAGACTGACTGACTTGAACAGTCTGAGCTTGAACTTCGTGTCTGTGTTTGTCCTTCTAGGAGGATCGTAAGGAAGGCATGACTGCTTTTGTGGAGAAGAGAAAGGCCAGTTTCCAAGACAAGTAGAGAAGAGCTGATTGACAACTTGGCCAAGAGCACAAATATCCTGATATCAGCGGGTCATTTCCTAACCTGAAATCTGTTCTGACATCAGAAATTGGATGCCTCAAAAATCCTGATGCTAGTGGAACATACAAGCTAACAAAATTAGGATTTGGCACTGAGTGAGTGCACAAGAGTGTCCTACCACAGTTGAGCCCTGTCTGCGTATGCTATGCACAGTATCAGTCTGTGTACAGTACTGCCGTGTGTTTGTGTGTGAATACAAAATTGGTCACGGTCAATGTTACAACAGGAGGAATCAGCCCTGATGACTAATACTGACTTTGCCTTTCATTTTAACTGTCAAACCGCTATCTACATTGTGTAGGCAACCATTTTTTCTCTCGACATTTAGCAAAATAAAGCTGTAAAATGGTTTTGAGTAACTGAAAGTTTTTTGCTGTCGGAATATGTCTCTGCTTTGTGTTTGTTAGCACACAGTTGATTGTTTGAGAAACTGGAATGTCCCTTAAGTCGTGGTTCTAAGATTAGGTGATATGGTTTCAATAATTCAGGATATTATTCCTAATTGTTATTTCCTACCCATGGAATAACTTTCACTCATTTGGAACTCAGTCAGCAACAGCCTGGTTTCAAATGGTGACTTCTTACTGGCTTTATGAACTTATATTGATTAGTGACAACTGCTAATTAGATTAAATGTTGTGCTCACCCAGCATCATACCCAAAGCCCTGAAAGGAAGCTCACACATTCAATAAAGTCAATCATTGAGTGTACACCGCTAGGTGGGGCTGGTGTGCTACTATACACAGTCAAAGAAACTGGACATGTAAAAGAAATTCAGTCGTCTATTACACACACACAAGAGGAAAGAAGAACACAGCTTAATTTGCTGCAACTGAATGTATGTGATTGATGGTTATAAGGTCATGTCACTAAAATACTATGTACAAATCGTCAGGTATATTATGGCCAAAGGATAATAGACTGAATAATTCTTAGGGGTTTTTTTTGTCAGTATTTTGGATTTGTAAGTAGGATAAAGATTATTGAACAGACTTTAAACGGAAAATTATTAATTGTAATTTTCTGTACTCAAAATACTGGTAATACATGTATCTAATATTTACACAATACAGGGCAGACTTTTTTTTACACTATCAAGATACAGCTAGCCAAAAAATGCCCAACATAACTCTAATAAACTAATTTACAACACGTGTGTATGTAAAATAACGAATTTCTTTGTGAAAATTGTCATTATTAGCCTATTATTGTTGTACTAGTACAAGTTATCAAAGGTTTCAACAGGTATTAAGCTGGCATCCCGGAAATTAAGCCTAGAAGAAGCAATAATTATAAGAAGAAAAGGAAGACGTTGAAAAAATGTGTTAAGCTCTGATTGTCTTATTATTAGCTTCTGTTTTAGATATCTAAAATCGATAGCCTATTGGCCTGATGTTGAGGGATGCTTTATTTGGCTCAAAATATTCGGTAAACCATGAGACCATAATAGTTAGGACCAATCGACTTCAAAAGTAAGGAAAACACCAGAACAAATTTGGTTAGTGTGTGCTTTCTTTTGCCTCTCCAATCATCTGGAGGCACCTTTTTTTCTCTGATCTCAGGGTTTCTTCACACGACGGCGCCCCATATCTTCACAAGGCCATGGCCTAATTGATTTTTATTTTCATTCAATATTCCCCCGGAGCTTGCTTTCTTGTCAGCCCCCTGGAACAAAACTTCTAAAAGGGGAGGGAAAAAAACTCGTCTCCTCACTCCGTGGGGAAGCACAAAAGTCTGCAGAGAGGGCCCGAAAAGAAGCTCCGCTTTGAGGCTACCGAAAGGTCAAAATAATAAATGTAGACTCAATTGAGGCTCTCCACACAGACAAAGGGGGCAAAACGTTACATTTTGGCAGCGCAGACCCTCATAGCGTGATAAACTAATTTAAAGAAGCCGAACTAAAGAGGGAGCAGCATGGGTCCAGAGAGGGAGAAAGGGGCTTTCAACCCGGCAGACAGGCCTGGCTCCTCCAAGGGCCTTTTCTTCTCTTCACTCTCCATCCGTCTCACGCTCCTCTCCCCTCACGAAAAAATCACTATAATATTCCTATAGGGACTTATAGCCTAGTGCGTCTACTCAGTAGTGAGTTTACAGTGACCTTATCTTTATGCAATGCTTTTTAATCTCCTGTGATATCACTACAATATGGACTTAAAGTGGCTCTGTAATGTGTTTTTTTCTAAACAAAATTATTAAGGGATCACTAGGCCTATAGTTCTTTATCGTAAGGGTCAGATCTCCTCATCTCTTCCAGCTGCGCACCTCCACACACTCTCACAAAGAAAAACCATTTTCCTCTGAATTAGGCTAGAAGTTGATCAAGAAGAGAAAAGGCTGAACCTAGCTGTCATTAGGCCTGACAGCAGCTGCATGAAGGCTATAGTCAGTTCTGTACCAGCCAGAGCTTTAGGCCTATTGCAATTTGATGTGGGTCTTTTAAAATAGCCATTTTATCCCGTATGACGAACTAGTCTATCTCATATAATAAATGTTGTGATGGATAGGCTACTATACATATTACAGACCCACTCCAAATCCCATAGGAATATTAGCTAGGGAAATAAATATCACAGCAAAACTATAAACTATAGGACTAATAGCTTATAGGAATATTGTAGAAATATTACAGGAGGTAACATACTATAAGGTCACTATAACCTCACTATTGGGTGCCACTGTGTCCCTATAATATTCTAGGATTACAGTGATTTTTCGTTCAGGTTTACCTAGCCTTCATTAAAAGCAGCTGCATAAAGGCTGTAATCAATTCAGCAGGCCTACCAGCCAGAGCTGAACCGCGACTTGATGTTAGTCTTTTATTAAAAAAAGCCTTTTTTTATGCAGATCTCCTGCTTCTACAGAACCAGGACTGTCTGTGACCATGGAAAGGATTCCTCAGCATTTTTTGCCATCCAGCTGAGAGTGTCTCTGGCTCAGATGAAACAAGCCGGGAGGAATGGTTTTCATCTGACAAATATTTTCATTATCTCACATTCTTGGCACCAGTGGCCGTGTCGGAATAACACATTCACTGGTGTCTGCTTTGAATTATGCCCACCCGAGGGTGTCAGAAACAACATACGGTCGAAGTTTACTGAAGCAATGCAATGTGTCTGTAAGGTGGCGGGTTAAGTTCCCTGTTTTCCTCAGGTTGGAAACAGGGCGGTCAGGTTACAATGACATTTATTTATTTTATAGGCTAATAGACATGCCATCATGTAATTTACTGCGTGATTGGTGACATAGCGTTTACTGGCATGCACCTTTTTGAGAGGAATGTGAGCCAGAAATAAAAATATGAGTTGTTAAGCAGCCCGTGCTAGATGAGGCATCTTTACAGCCTGCAGGAATCACGCATGGCTATATTCTGTCTTTTTAAATTTTCACTATAGGTCTAATACTGTCGACTATTCACACATTAAACACTAAAGTAGCCCAATACTTTGTGAAATCTGAAAGCGAGAAAAAGGCGGATGATGGCCATGCCATGCCCCATACCTGTTCCCAGTCAATGCGCAGGATCATCCATGCGCAATAAGCTGTTTGCGCATTTATAGCCTACCTAGGCTATTAGGCAAGCGATATAGATTAAGGTCTACCTGCTGCCAATACATTTATATTGTTGGATATGGAGATCAAAGACACGGGCTTGTTTGAATTTATGAGGCTTAATAATATAAGCTAATAACCTATGCCAGGTCGCATTGAACATTTCTAACTTACTTTGTAATGTTGCTTACCAACATATTGCCTTTTACACTTAAATGACACTCTGTGTTAGGTGGAATATTGATCCATTGGGCCATTAGAGGCTTTTAGAAATAGCGCTCTGGTGCGGGAGTCCGCCTTCTTCTAGAACTAACCAATCAAACTACGCACACTGATCACATGACCCACTTCCTTATGCACTGTACTCCCAAAGATTGTAAACCTTAATATCAAGATAGTTCATATCCTAATGCATGCAGCTGATAGTTTATTATGAAGTTATAACGTTTTAAGAGAGTTTATAAATATGCATTACTGACATCAGACATTTTTACAGTAATTTAAGATATGTCTAGGTCTCGTCACGCCTCTCATAGACTCCCAGGTTAAAAAGAAGCGGCGTTTGTCTAACGGGATTCAAGCGAAGACGGAAGTAGGAAGAGTGAAGCCTCTCGCTTCGCCGGGATACTTGTAGTTTCCTCTGCAGCTGCCGCGATGGTTGTGCTGAAAGGAATTCCCTCTATTTTATCTCCAGAACTGCTGTATGCCCTGGCTAAAATGAGCCATGGAGATGAATTGGGTATGTTATTTCATGACATTTGAAACAGAATACACATGGCCTCCTCCGCACAGGCAGAAGTGCTACCTGCCCTGTGAGATACACGTGACACTGCTGGGCAACACCTGCGTGTTCAGCTCAAGTCAACACAGGGTGAAGAGCGACCGAGCTGGACTAATCCCACACGATCACCAGCCTGTAGCTACTCTGGAAAAGGTGATGATTTGAAAAATGCTATAATCATTCGTTCATTGATGGTGTTTTGTTTCTTTTCTTTTTTTTCAGTTCTTGCTGATGCAAATTTCCCAGCGTCTTCAATTTGTGCCTGTGGTCCAAAGGAGATAAGAGCTGATGGTATGTGCATCTATCTATCCTGAAGGAATAAGGGGGGGATGCTGAGGAGAGAAGATATTTGGTCTTTTGCATAAAACATCTTGAGGTGGGTGGATTTCTTTCATTATCATATAGGCCTAATATTGAAATGATCAACCCTCTCTGATCCTGCTGTAGGATTAGGAATCCCACAGCTATTGGAGGCCATTTTGAAGCTGTTGCCCCTGGATACGTATGTTCCCACTCCGGTAGGTCACTGATAAAACTGCTTAAACCACTGAGTGATTTTTCGCTGATTCCAATGATGGGTAGCCTCTTCCTGCCGGTTTTTCATTATTATTAGGAAATATCTTCAAATGTTTTCCCTCCATTGAAAATGTAATGATGTGTCTCCACAGGCTGCAGTCATGGATCTAGTGGACAGCGACAAACAGAGATGTTTAGCTGTTCCTGTATGGGACACCTACACACATCTCCTGGAGCAGGCTGGGGTGCAGGTAAAACAAACTCTCTCTCTCTCAGGTAAAATGAAGGATCAACAACTCCAGCGCAACAAACCAGTACCACGAAATAACTTTATTGATAAGTCTGTGTTCTCTTGATTGTAGACTCTTTGTGTGTTGATTTATGTTTGTATTTAGACTCCTCTTGACAAGGTGGAAAGGTTTGCCTTCTATGAACGAGCCAAGAAAGCCTACACCGTTGTGGCAACGGGGTGAGTATTTTCTCTGCCTTCATCTGAAGTAGCTGAATGTTTGATTCTGTGTCTGCAAAATAAGTAGGCCTACCAAAAGCACGTCTCATTTAGTAAAAGTTAAACAAAAAGGTAGACACTCATCACTAGAGGGAACGTCCCTCTTCCTTTGATTCGTAGCTATGGAACTGTCTCTTGCAGAAGTCAGTGAGTCCTCTAATACAATCACAAAAAGCACAATGTTCTCTCTGTTACCTGTGTCTTTCTCAAACAAGGAACAAGGAGAATTTGATTTTGATTATTTGATGATGGTTTGCACAATAGAACGCCACACAGCTCCACCAATGACAAATGTCTAAAATATGTTTTTTTAAATGCAGCTGATGTATTAAAATAACATTGCACATACCTATCAGTCCTCTCTTTGTGAGTGCTAGTGACTGTGTTCTGTCTCCATAGGGAAACGGCTCTCTATGGTAACCTGATATTGAAGAAGGGGGTCATTCCTGCTGAACTACTACAGTGATATGCACACAGACGCGCACACACACATTTTCACTTGACTATCTGTGAGATCATTATTTCGGTATAATATACAGTAGCTTAAAAGCCTGAATTTTTGCATATTTGCACTTTTTTTGTATGAGTTATATGCAAGATTTTAGATCACAAATAAATACATGTTTTTATTCTTTGTAGTTTAAAAAAATCAAGAAAGGGTGAATCATTTTTACATAAATTCATTTTTAATGGTGACAATGCTCATTCGCCAGAAACTGAATTCAAAACCAGGATATATGGAGCCGAAATTATATTGTATCCTTGTAAATAAATTACTTATAGGTTTTAATAATAAATGTAAGTAGATGAAGGTCATGAAGTCTTGGATGTGTGTGTGTGTAAGTGCCTTTATCATCAAGATACATCAGAGCCAGTAAAGACTTAGATATCTTTATTCTTATCAAGGATTGGAGTGTTTAATAGAGTCAACAAGAAACTCTTTCACTGTATTTACCTGTCGCAGCTATATCGGCTATGTCTGTATTTGACCGTAAATGATAAGAAGCTAAACAGGTTGAGCTGTTGCTGAGGGGTCAGTGGTGGTAGAGATCATCCAGATCTTCCTCTGGTTGACTGTACTTCCTCTGAGAGGGCCAATCAACAGGCGCGGCTGCATCGGCATCGCCATGGTAAGGGACAGGCTTTAGCTGGTCCGCGTGGTACACGTCATCCATGTCCTCCTCTGGCTGCATGTGAACTCTGACCTCGCTCTCATCCCTGACCTCACGTCCTAGCGACTCCAATTGCACTGGCGAGCGGGGGTCATCATGATACAGGTCATCCTCATCCTCCTCTGGCTCGGTGTGTGTTGCTCGGACCTCTGTGCCAACGTCGACTTTAGCCACCAGCGGAGCGAGATATCCGTCTAGCTCCTCCCTCGCTCTATGGTACATTTCATCCCAGTCTTGTTCAGGCTCCTCTGAGGCCACCTTATCGGAAAAGGGATCTACCTCTGGTTCCTGATCGTACCAGGTGTTTTCAGCTGCCTCCAAAGGGATGGACTGGATGTTCAGCAGTCGAGCTTTGAGGAGATCAGCCATGGAAGGATGGTAGAGCTCATCCATGTCTTCTTCAGCCCTTAGGTGCTGTCCATCCTGTCCGGTGCCTGTCATACTCTTCCAGATGATCATGCTGGGGTCAATGTCATAGTCGGTCACATCCATGTCCTGTGGAGGCTCCACTTCCACTCCCCAGGACATCTTTCCTTTGGCATCAATGGACCTGAAATATACGCACACACCATGATACTAAGTCTGCATTTTCCCAGTCCATGTGAATAAGATCGTTCATATTCATTTCAACTCAAGGAAACTATAACTTACATAACAGTATCCTGGAATGCTGCCTCGGGAATTTTATTCTGATAAAAGAACAAAAATATTACTTGGACGCCGCCCATATACCAGTGAACACAAACATGTACGTGTCATGTTATCTTCATTAGGAATAATTTATCGTATCGGATGTGTACATACGGGTTTATATGGCTTTGCTGTGATGCCAAATATCAGAGAGATGCAGACTATCAGAGAAATCCTACGAGTGAAGAGACTCAGGATTAATGTTCCGATTTTCTGACAGATTAATTTCAAGTGTCACCAAATGTGATATACATTATACAGTAGATCCTTCCCCAGTTGAAGCACGCAACACAAAATATATACATAGTCAAGCATCAAAATTCCATCACACCAGGTCAACCACAATCATAGTCAGGAACCCTTTGAAGAGATCCATAGTTTAACGGGAAGAGAACGCTTCTCACCTGAACATGGTGTCCCTGAGTGCTTTCGGCTCAACGTGGATCTGAACAACAGGAAATTTCCCCTTCAATTCACCTGCTATGGAAAAAAGGGACCAAAGTTCCACCAATAAATCAAATTCTGTTGTCTTGACCTTTGTACCCTCTGGATTCAGCAACGTTGGCTCTCAGTAATTCATTGGCGTTATCTAGTTTGTGTTGTGCTGTTTAACGACATAACAAAGTGGCTAGTACAATGCTAAATGAAACAACTACCTTTAGCTACATTTAAACTATTGTGTCAACACTGACAGTAATTGCTGGTTGATTACAGTCTCTGAAATTAATTCCTTATTCTATCATAATGTCTATGCAGTGTGTGTGTGTATATTGACTCAGACTAAGATTACTGTCACTCACGTTTTAGTTTAGCGTTATTGTTTTGCTCTGCACAATAATTAAAAGCGAATTCTTGCTTGTGAAAAAATGCTGAGTCATACAATAACTACATTTTTTGTCAGCAATCAAAAGGTGATCACATGGAATATCCTATGGGCTCACAACTGGGGTGGAGATAGTTTATCTTGAGATATAGCGATAACCTTTTCGACTCAGCGTTTTCCTTTATTGCAGCAGTTGTGTACTGACTCCAGTGCACATGGGCCCTGCTTTGGAGGCAGAGAATGAGTCATTTGTTGTAGGCGACACAATGATATAATGTCTGTTCTGTTTGATAAATATAATAACTACAGTGCACTGTTGGTTAAATACTATGATTTTGGGCTGGTAAATGTGATTAGCTATCGATCAGTTATTCAGAAAAAAGGGATTGTATTCAAATTTATAATGATGAGTTGTATCATCAGCCTGTATGATATTAGCATGTAGCAACAGGGCATACACTCCCCATGCTTGGCTTATTATCACAGGAACCCTCTCAGACACAGACAGACTCCCTCCTGTGTGGCTGTAGGGCTACAACTTCACCCATTTAGAGTGGCTAATTACCCTTCACATACACTATAGGAGGATAGAGTGGAGGCAGATGATAGGTCTGTGATCTTAGTGCCAGCCATAACATTTACAAAAGCAACTGTGAGTGTGTCAGCTCTAATCAATGTTCTTGCCGAGATCCTATTACGCTGAATACAGTTCGTGTTTTATGTAGTTGTTTAAATTATAACTGACTGTTTGCATCAGTTTTTCTGTCACTGTGTTACATTTGGCCAATAAAGACAGAAAACCCCTTTTATGTTTAACTTGTCTCAGAGTTGAAATACACAGCCATAAACGAATCTAATCTAATATGGCATATACTCACTTCAAGAATTGTGATTTCATCTTAACTCAATGTTCCAGCATGCACTGGTCCCTCCACCAAGCTGTTCTGGTTCCAGCATATCCAGCAAATGTCGACTTTTCAGGAACTACGAAGAAACAGCTTTGCTTTTTGCTTGACCACCATACGTTTTTCAGTTTATCCAATGGGGTTAAGATCAAGAGCTTGGAACATTTTCTCAACCCACAGAGGAGCATGTAATCCTTCAACTGAAGTTAAAACATGAAAATCACCTAAATTGGAGTTACGAGATTTCACATGACAACAGCGATATGGAAGTCCAACAGACAGAAAACCCTTGAGTTTCTTCCCTCATTAATATGGCCATTGGCCCTCACCTCTTTCACTATTCGTACAACAGTAGGAGAGTCATTACGTTAACATATGGGTTAATAATGTATCTCATGACAATAGGATGCAGCACACACACACACACGCACGCGCGCACACACACACACACACACATGTGTGCACACTACAGTAGAACAGGAGCAGACAGACACACCACACACTTCCTGCCCTGTTCAAGGGATGGCTCCACAGCGTCTGCTGCTATCTGCGCTCTCTATCAGATCCATATGTGTCAGTACAAGTCCAGCGTTACCCCTCGTCTAGCCCCACTCCCAGGTCGGCAAATTGTCTGCTATGTTCTACCCCAACAAGCTCCTAGTCCCTGAGCAAACTCCTGACATCTATGGGATAGTCTGTGTAACAATGAACAAGGAAATTACTACTGCTTTAACCCACATTTACTGTTGCCATTGGACTCTACGCTCAAATGAGATTGGCTTAATTTCATAGCTGCTTCTTGAAGATAACGATAGCGACATTGTTCGATTTATACTGGTATGGAGCCAAACATACACTGGCTGCTACCAGACTGACAGAGAAGCCATTATGGAAATGCTCTGTTGGTCTCCCAGAAACCACAACCCTGGGACAAGAGATTCTGCCGCTCCAAGTCTTGAAAGTGAGGTTTGACGGATAAAGTGTGCTGAAGGCTCTACCAATCTCAGCCCCCCCCCTCCCCTGTGTCCTGTACACATCACTGAAACTGCTTTCATGTGAAGCCCAGAGGCCCAACAGCTACCCACACAGACTAACCACAGGATTCTGCACCCCTGAACTGCTGATAGTCCCACAACGTTACAGGAAAACATGCTCCTCTGCGGTTTAACGAGCCTCTGGCTGGCAGAGCACTGTAGCTCAGCAACTGAGTCGCTGAGTCGTCTGAAGAGAGTTTTGGTCATTCCATTTGAAGACATATTCGATACAGGGATAAGGTGATGAAGTGTTGGAAAGCAGAAATGATTGGGTAGTCGGGTTTTTTTCAGAGCAACACTGGTGGGTTTGTGTGATACTGGTGCAGGGTAAATGGATGGCACACATCACGGGAGCTTGGAATTATAAGGTTCCATTGGCATTCAGAGGAATTTGGATTAATATTTTCAAAAATCCAACTTCAGCCATACAAGAGATCACAGATAATTATGTAATACCTGTTCATGTAAAAAGTTCTAACTTAAAGAAAAAGTGTTTATGGTAAAATTCCTATCGCTTCATATATTTTGTCACAAAGAGGTTATAAAGTCTCTCCTAGGAGCTTATAAAGGCAAGGGTTATACAGAATAAGTTAAAAACACACCTTTCCAATGGAAACACAATGAATCTGCAAAAGCAAACACGCCCATTCACCCTGAACAGAGTAAATCCCTCTGACCCCAGAGCCCTAATGAGCTTTTATGCACTTTAATGTGCTCATAGATTGAAAATAATAAATATATTTATATGTTGCTAGCCCTGATGGGCATGATATAAAGCCCACGTGTCACTAGAAACTTACTATGATAGTGTATCTACCTCTCTTGGGTGGTGGAGAAGTTTATGTAGTGTGATTATCAGGTCTGGAAGTGACACAAGCATGAGAGATGGTGGAACGTTTTTTAACTCAGATAAAACAAGCAAGAGAGATGGTTTCTTTTTTTTTTTGTCTGGGAGTGAGATGAGGACAATTGAATCTTTATATGTGGTGTGTACAGATTGTGCCCTGACACCTCTAGAAGCTATCAGAGGTTTGGTTAAGTCTGCCAAGTGCATGAGCAAATATGTTTTCCTCTTCCCATCCCACTACATACTTCTGCTTATATCCTGCCCTGGGTGAAGCGTGTGTGTGCATATGTGTACAACGTGGGAATGCATATGTGTGCATGCATGTGAGTGTAGAACGTGTAAAGGGAACAATAAAAACAGAATGAATGGGAGTTGTCAGCAAGTAATGCTTATTGCCGATAAACTGTGAAACACACAGACACGCACACACACACACACAGCCACGTTGATGGCGTTGTTATTGCACAAAATGCACAGAGTGAGCCAAGAATAAATTGCCTGCCTGTAACTATTTAAACGCAGCATTAAGTCATGATTTATGCCCATAATTCTGGGATTCTGAGAGAGAACATACTCCAAATGTTGCAGCCTGCATCAATTTATGGGGGAAACCACGAAAATGAATATTTGACTAAATTCCCATATTAAAATGGACGCTCTTGGCTTCATTTGGCTTAAAGTGTCAGTTACAGTGTGTGTGTGTGTGTGTGCTCACACATGCATACACACATGTACAACATAGTCTGTGCTCTCTAGCAGATGTGGTAGATTGATATGTCATTGCCACTAATGACAGAACTGTATCAACATTTTAACTTTAAGTAATGGATCTGATGTCCTGGCTCTGCCCCAAAACCAATAACAGCTTATTACTCCTAAGACAGTGAGGAATGCAGCCATCGTGTTTCTACTTGACTTAAAGCGGCATCTTAATCTGACTTTTTTGCAGGTAAAGAAACAAATAGAAAACAGAATATTCAACAGGCTACAATCAGCCAGAGACATCAGACTCCATACTAAACCTCAATACTGTGTCACTGTTTGAAAGAAGCGTAGCCCTAGATAATGCACATAGGCCTTGGGTGAAAACAGAAATGTCACTAATATACACTAAAACAATCATCACCACCAAACCATCATCATCACCATCATTACTAACAGTAAATCCCATAAAGGTTGTCCCAAAGCAGAGGGGTGTATTTGAGGCTAACCGCCCCTCTGTCTTCACTCACGGTCTTCCGTCATATGCCCTACACTCACAACATTTAGGAAAGCTGGGGTTTTCTAAATAACTCAAATTAACTCAATGATCTACAATTAACTTAATTGATGCTTCACCAACACCCATTAAACACACATTAGACATCTCACACTGGAGTTTAACCACATGAATTACAGGGCTGGTGAAAGGACCTCCAAGGAAGAGTGGAGGCGAACATGAAATGTTGATCTGATGACGGCCTGGTGAAAGGGGAAGCTGTCAGAGTTATGAAGCTGCCACAGAAACAATCAGCTTGCCATCTGCTCAACAGTTGGTAGTGACTCCCTGTATGTTTTGCGTACCACGCAGGCCTTTTAGTTTTCGACCCTTGCTTTTAACACGTTGTTGCGCTTTGGTCTTGAGAAAAGTTGATTAGAAATCAAATGTATTATAATTGTTATTGTACAGGGGTGGGGAATGAGGGGGCTGATGAGCCAGTCAGTCTGGGGCCCAGAGCCACCCGACTCATCTGGCTCCACAGGTAATGCCCGAGACAATAGCACTGATGACAGCAGAGGGAGACTGAGGGAGAGATAGACCAGGAGCTGCACAGACACAGGAGACAGAAACGGGAACTTTGCCTCTGTCTGTTATGTAACCGATAGACCACGTCCCTCTCGGCCTGTGAGGCTCTTTGTCTCTGAGAGCGGAGACAGAGAGGATCAGGCGAGACCCCGTGCTCAGAGCATGATTGAACGTTTTGTCCTGAGGAGCTGATCTGAGCAGCTGTGTGAAAGATGGCCATTAGCATTATTAGCCCTTTGAGCTGATCCACAGCCATTACTCTGCTTTGTCAGTGTATCAACCCAACACAGGGAATGAGAGGGAAGGGAGGGAAAGATAAGGAATACTCTGGACAATATTTAGCAACGATTATTCACTGTCAGACTGATTGCTGATTTTTAGTATGATCATGGGTTTCAAGTTCAGTTGCTTGCTTCCACTCTCTTTTGCTCACTCGCTGTCTCTCTCTCTGTCTCATACACACACACATCCACACACCAACACACACCCTTATCCTCTCTCAATCACACCCCTCATAAACTTAGTAAACATGTGGGAGCAGTTAAAGTAAGTTTAATAGCTATTTACTGTGTTTTGTATGCTTCTCATTAAACACATTTTCCACTCTGAGAAAACTCATGTTTTGGAAAACTCTGTTAAATGAAACAGCCATCATGCCAACACTTGGCACGTGGCTCATTAATAAGAGATCTGCCCTCTACAGGACATCCGGGGAACTGCAGGGGCTCAACAAACAATACATGCATCCACAGTATTTCACAGATAAGGCTTTATTTTATGTTTATTGTTTGCATTGTTTTTTTTCATACGTTGACTTGTAAGGATAAAGGTACCTATATAATAGTTATATAAAGATATGCCTTTTTCCCAGCATTTCCTTGGGTCTGACAGTAGCAGTGGTTCATGCTGGAAGAGGAAATAAAGGCCCTGAGGGTAGAGTGGACCAAACAAGAAAGAGAAACAATTCTGCACAGCAGTGCCACTGGGAGCACATGGTCAGCTTTCCTTCAGCCCCCTCCCCTTCTCCCCCCCACCCAGGCCACTGAATGCCTCTTCACTGGAGCCCACTGTTTGTCCTGGCTGCCAGCTGGAGTACCCCTAACCTTTAACCCCTGACCCCTGGCATGGCAGAATTCATCACAGAACCGTCGGCTCAATGGACTCAGGGGGTGCGACATCCTCCGGATCAGTGATACCATAAGGACAGGAGACTCTCATAAAGGCAGAGCAGAGCGACAGTGAGCACAGCGGTGACGGGAGGATCCATGCAGGTGCTGGAGATGCCGCACAGGAAAGCATCACATGCAGCCCTACAGAGATCTCGAGCCTTGGTTGGTATACTGACTTTCATTGTCTCCGCCTCTTTCCTTAATATTTACAAGGTAAACACCTCACACAACTGTATCCCTAAGTCTAAGATCACAGAGCCCTTTTCTGTGTCTGTCACGCTCTGAATTTGTGTGTGTGTGTGTGTGTGTGTGTGTGTTTCAGTTTGCGTGTCAGGGTCCCATCCATCCTGATGCTCCTGGGTTAAAGAGGGGATCCTGCTGTTCCCTGATGGAAAGCTGCCTGCTATAGAGAGATCCAGTTACAGGAGCTCCGCACTTTCATCCTTATGAAAGAAACATGTGCCCGCTCTGTGGAGTTATGTCGGCGGACAAACCTCTTTATGCTCTCTGCTTTTTTTTTCTGAAGACAGATAAGGATATTATATAGAGATATGATCAGTCAAGTCAACAAATCTTTGGTTCTCATCTCTTTCATGTTAATACACGTTTTGATGATAAAAGTACATAAATAAGCCTAGCCTTTGATAATAAGTGCAGATTAATAAGAGCCTGTTATTTGTATTTCAATTACTATAACATGGCAGAATAATATGATTTTATGCCTCCTGTTTGTGTATCCTCATATTTGAAATACCAATGGTTTCTTTGTTACACAGTCCAAGGACAATTACAGACTCCCTGGTGACAAAGATTGTTGAACCCAGCGGCTTCAATTAAAATGATTACTTAATCTTTGGTCTTCATCATTTATCCACAACTAATTGGAACACTGCTCCTAGGGCCGTTCTTATGTGCAGCCTTGGAATCGTTGTTATGAGCAATACTTTTATTTCCCACTTTTGTCCTGACATTTTAACCTCTCTAAATATTTACCATAAGTATCTACCATAACGTTTCGACCATCTTTCAATGAAAAATCTGGCAGACAAGCATCACCTTTGAATTCAGCACACCCTTTCAGCACACCGTCCCAAAATCCTCCTCCTTAACTCTAGCTACTAATCTTCAAATTATGAGAGGAAAAGACAAAAGTAACTATTACCACACACGCTGTACACACAACTATGATAAAACCCAAAGGTCTGTTTCTACCCACAAGCCCGCTCTATTCAAAACAGATTACTGAGAGGCTGTTCTGATGTCAGGGTGAGGATGGCTTCTTTCAAGTGTACTCTGTTACAGATTTCAGATTTTTTTTAAGGAGTGTAATCCCGTGGATTATTTTGCCTCCAAAAATAAAAAAGGTATACAAAAATGTTATTCCAATGTACAGACTGTATTATCAACCTTCATTTCTAAATGTATGAAAATGCCTCTTTTCATCAAGCAGTTAATTTTTTTCTGAGTTGAACAACTAAATACCTATTTGCTCCTTTCTGTACTTGATTACTGTATCATAATCATGTTTTTTTCAGTTAGTATAATGGATCACAATTACCAATTGTAATCAGATTACAGGAATCCTGTTAATCCATTACTCCTCAACCGCAGCTGATGTAACAACCTTTATTCATGCCAGACTGCAAAGTTACTTGTTACAAGTCATTCAGTGCCACATAAGACGTCCTCAGCAGAGTTAGAGGATGTGAGTCAGGCCTCTTTGACTCCCCTAACAACTAAGACTTAACTTTGATAATGATGATTGTCCCTAGATCTGAGTCTCTGCCCACCAAGCAGTCTGACCTCACCTCTCCAGGGCCCTGCATTGTTCCCACGCTTTGCCCTGTGGAAAGTCTGGCTCCAACCTTTTCAAACCATAATGACATGCCTGCAGAACACAGACAACACCACAGCAGAGAGAGACAGCATAAAAGGGTAAGGGGTTATCATCAGTTATAACTTGCTGCCACTGAATTGTATTTACATTCCACATGAAAATAATTCTGACTTTGATGTGTCATCCTTGACAATCTTTTAGATGCACTGTATATTGGTGTGTTGCATTTTTATATTTGTCAAAATAAACTAAACTAAACTCAATAATACTTTACAATAGCCGATTATCTTCCAAATTCGCTGAGATGGACTCAAATAAGCATCAGCATCACACAGTAACTTGTTTCTCCATAGATAAGATGATTGCTGTTGGAAATGTTTACTCAACGTGGAGGGAAACAAGTACAGGTTGTCTGCAGTCCCATGGCACAGAGATAGAAGCGGAGGGGAAGGACGCAACTAGAAAGAAGCAGTGCCGATCATAAACACAAAGTTAATCACAGTTTGCTGAGTTTAGGTTCATGATTAGTTTCATCTGTTTGTCTCAGACATCAGGTCTGAGTAATATCTCATCTCTTCACTCTTGGTCTCTCTAGCACTTAGCGTGAGTAATGCGATGTGATGATGATGCAACAGAGGTCAAGCACGGTCCATCATGGTGTTCATTGGGGCACAGAGGAGAAGTAATTGTCAGAAGACATGCCATCTGTACTGCCCTACAAAGGCAAACGGCAGTAACGTTTGGTGTGTTTTAAAGGTCAAAGGTTATGCCAAGGGTTTACACTTCATATCAATAAACATTATAACATAAATGATATTGGATGATATACAGACCACCTCTGTACCAACAGTAGTTTTGTCAGGACAGGAGATAAACTCTTAGTTACACACAGTTACTGCTGTTTGGCTTTGTAGGGCAGTATATGTGTATTCCAGGAATTATTCACACTTGTTCAAAGAGTTAAATGCTGTACCAGGAGAGGTTAGATTCAAAAGTCACATTGCTCTTTACAAACTAAACTAACACAGTAACGATGCCCACTGTGTCCTGTCTAAATAAGACAACACAAGATAAATCTCACTAAAGGGGGTTGCTGTTACATTATTGGTTTACATAGTCCTCTGAACTTATCCCTGAGGAAAGACGTTTGCCAGAATGGGATTTTAATAATGTCACTAAATCACTCCCAGCTGGCCTGACTGCAGGAAATGCTTCCTTCTTCTCAAAACCTCAGAGCAAATAATACACGAAGCATGGTGTATTCATGAGCATGTCTATCCTCAGTACTCCCGTTCGCTTGTCTGTTCAGGATTTCATAGCAGTTATTGTCCTCCAGTGTTGTGGTCGCAGCCTGTCTCATCAGCCTGCCCAGCTCTCTCTGCTGCCATGAAAGCTTCTATTCACCACTTAACCTTTCAAAACTGGTCAACTAGCTTTAAAGGGAAAACACGATTCCTGGCTTAAGAAAGTGTAAGGAGCGCCAGATCAGCTAGCATTGATTCTTTAATGCTTGCATCAACTTCCAAAAGGTCAGCCCACAGTGACTATAGGTCTGAGTGGGTATTTAGAGGGTCTAATAGTCATTTGAGCAGGCTTTGGTCGCATGCTTGTGAAAGCAGTTTAGCGAAGAGGTAAACACCCTGGGGCCAGCAATAACAGAGTGGAACTGATTAGACAGGGAGAGGGAGAGAGGGAGAGAGGGAGAGAGGGAGAGAGAGAAAGACAGGGAGAGGGAGAGAGGGAGAGAGAGAAAGAAAAAGAGGAAAAATAAGACAGGGACTGATAGCATCTTCTTACCCAAATTAATTAGATCAGACAGCTAAAGGCTCCATAATCTTTCAGAGGACTGTGTGTGTG
>OMLI01031498.1:4764-19128 GCA_900302605.1 Rondeletia loricata | reverse complement strand
AGCTTGACTTCGGGTTTCAACACGATATCGAGCAGCTTCCTCTGGCGGCAGATCTCTTGCTCTGACCGGTGAACTTTGTCTTCGTACTCCGCCATGGTTTTCTCAAACAGCCCGAAAATCTCCTCCGCAGCCGGCGTTAGCCGCTCGGTGAGCAGCACTCTCAGCTCCGGGATTTCACCCGTTTCTTTTCTTTTCCTTTTTCCATATCCTATATAATAAATTATTTACTGTCTGTAACGTAACGGTTGTTTGAGTTGTATGTAGCCTATGCTAATTAGCAGAAACTAATATTTGAATGACACACCCATATAGGATCAATAAGAGAATCGATAGTGTCGGCGCCTATCGATTCTCGGGTTTTGAGCTATTTAGAACCGGTTCCCATATGGAACCGGGTATCGATCCCCATCCCTAGTGATGATGTCACGATGTGATGATGTCACAATGTGATGATGTCACAATGTGATGTTGTCACTATGCCCAAATAAGGTAATAGCATCAGTCAGTCAGTCACTCAGTCACAGGACATTTGGGGTTCTAGGGCTGGGTCGCTATCGCTGTCCAGCCAAAAAGAATCGGTTCCCTACGTTCACCTAAGAGAGCCGTTTAAAAAGAGCCATTCGTTCGCGAACGACCCATCACTACATCTTACTGGTTAGAGACTGTGGTCCTCTGAGGGGACCAGGAAGTCCGGTGGTAAAATACCACGGTAAGTTAAATAGGCTTTACTGACCTCTGTTGTTTTATTTTATTTGTGAGCATTGCCTGTTTTAAGAATTATTAGCGTTAACGACAATTGCTGGCTGATATTGACTGTTTATATAACGTTAGCTAGCTTAGCCGTCACACCAACCTTGACTGTAGATCGGAAGCTGGATCAGCTTTCTGGCGAAGTTCTGTTTAATAAGTGAATCATTTGCCCGGCCAAGTTTAGTTTCACTTGTTCACCTATGACGCACCTGATACACCTAGTTACACTCCTCCATGACTGTCAACCTGTCACGACTGACCAACGTATATCACCTCCCATGCCACATGGAAGATATAGACTAGAATTGTGCATTTTTGCTGTCAGCTATGTGTGTGTCACATTCTGGGTTTCTAGCGCTGATCATCATGTCACACTACAGGGAGGTCCGCTGTAGGAGATGCGAGCAGTGGTCCGTCTGGCACTAGTGGCAGTCCCTATGGGTGTGCTGCTGTCCCGGACCATGGCGTGGATGTCCAGTGGCAAAAGCCATCCAGAACTCATCGGCCGGCTGAGGGGTAGAGTAGCCTAATGTCAGGGACTTGAACTGTTGACCTTGTATTGATTTTGTGCAATAGGTTTCCTGGAATTATAGTCTAGGTTATGCTTTTGTTATCATTTATTCCTCCAATAAGCATGAATCAATTTCTGCATTCCCTTCACATGGATAAAGAATCAAAACTTTTACGTGAATTCAGTGTTTGTCTGTGTCGTAGTATAGATATCTACTGGGATGCAGAGTTCACCCTGCACTAATTCCAGATAGGCCCGTTCAATTCCCTCTTTGCTCCTTCAGATCATGGGGTGATCCGCAGCGACAGAGTGTTTGACGCCATGCAGGCTACAGACAGAGGGCTCTATTCTAAAGACTATCCTTATGCAGACTCTCCTCAGTCCATAGGTATCAGTTCAGTCACACTTTACAAACACATGTGTATTGATGTAGTAACGCAGTTGTTTGAGTGATAACATTGTATTGTAGAGTGATGGCAGTTTATTGAGCAGCGATTCAGTAATCACTTACAGTAAAAGTGACAGATGTGTTTTGTGACACGATGGTATGATGTTTATCTCTTATCACAGGCTTCAGGGCAACGATCAGTGCACCACACATGGTGAGTAACATATCAAAGACTGGACTATGACATAACAGGGTTTGATTACAGACATCTTGAGACGTGAGTGGACATCTTGAGATTAATTAAATAGTTGGTAGGACTATTTAATTCACTCATATGTACGCATGATGCACTGATGTTATTTATGGGCCATGGCCTGTCCTGACAGCATGCTCACGCTCTGGAGGTGCTGAGTGACAAGCTAACGGAAGGGGCATCGGTGTTGGATGTGGGTTCAGGAAGTGGCTATCTCACCGCCTGCTTTGCAAGGATGGTAAGTTCTATCATCTTTATATGTTTCTTACAATAAACATATTATTGACTTGATATTTCCTCCCCACATATTAACCGACCATTTTCCTGCTGTGTGTAGATGGGGCCCAGTGGTAAAGTGGTTGGCATTGAACATATTGATGAACTGGTTCAAATGTCAGTGAAAAATGTGCAATCTGATGACCCAGAACTGCTCTCCTCCGGACGCATCAAACTTGTAGGTGAGTCAGGTGACATCAAGGCTATGTCTTCTTGGTCTGTTCAAGTGTCAGTTCATCTTTTGGCAAGAAATCAGATTGGATTTGGATAGACAAACTGTTCCGGTCTTCATCATGATACAATATTTGGTGACATCAAGACAAGTCATACCTACATCTCTCCACAGTGGGGGATGGAAGGCTAGGCTACCCAGACGGAGCGCCGTATGACGCCATTCATGTTGGCGCAGCCGCGGCTACACTTCCTAAGGCTGTAAGGACACGTATGGTTTTTACTTGAATGCGAATAGATTAGGTGGAATCATGGGACTTTTTCCTTCTCAGAAAATAGATTGAAAGATTCACTTCTCTTATATAATGGAGGTCAAGTACATATTCTGTACAGTCCCATGGCACCACTGTACTTTCTTTAATAAAGTAGATCCTGCTCAATCAACAATAAGCATGGTTTGTAAAAAAAAAACGATTTTCTTAAGTGTTGTAAACTGTGATGAAGTTTGAAGGCGCACAAGTACGGAGGAGTGAAGTGTCTCAACCCTGACTGACTGAGATGAATAGCATAATCTCCTCATGTTTAACTTCTCCTCTGTTATCTGCCCTCTCTTTTCCCTGCATTACTGCTGAAGCTCTTGGAGCAGCTGAAGCCGAGTGGGCGGTTGGTTCTGCCTGTGGGTCCGGACGGTGGCAGCCAGGTCCTCGAACAGTACGATCGGCAGAGTGACGGATCCTTCCTCAGGAAAACTTTGATGGGAGTGGTCTATGTTCCCCTAACTGACAAGAGACGCCAGTGGCCCGGGTATTACACAAAGACACCTATATTCAGTCATTCCTAAACCAAAATCAGTTAATGACAAGAAAACCACACTCTCTTCTTTGCTTACAAATTATATGTAATGACAAAAACCTGAATTTTTTGCACACGTTTCCTCGATCAGGAACTTGTCATTGTTATTTGCTCAGATCCGAAGGGAGCCTCTATCATCTTAAATGTATTGGTCCAGTCATGAGTGGCATCCATATACATCCTGTAGCTTTTGCCTGAATATACCCTTGCTATCCTTCTCTTCCCAGAGGTGAGCTCTGACTGCAGTGTGGTTGCCCCTGCAGGAGGTGGCGCTGGTGCTGCAGCTCCGGGGTCCCATAGCCCTCCTTCATGGTTTCATAGAGCACAGGCCACCTGCTCCTCCGGCTTGTCACCTAGCAACATGCAAGGAGAGTCTTGCTCTGTTTGCCTGACCAGCTTGTCTTCCTATAGTGCTAAAAGAGTGAGTGAGTGACTAGCTGGCTAACACTGGACTGTCTCCTGATGACCATACTCTCAGAATCCAGAGAGTCAGGAAGAGATTGACCAGGACTGTGGATGATGTTATGTCTTATCGGGGTTACAGTAGTGATTCACATTATTATGCATGGGGAGGTCTTTGAAGTTGAGCAATGAGAGCGTTGCAATTACAGCTTAAAAAGCGGTGTGTTGTTGTTTCTGGATGGTTGTGGAGAATTCAGATGAATGTTAAATTTGAATTGTGTGTAATCATATAGGAATGCTTTGGTTATGAATGCAGTTATACATAAAGACAAGCCAAGAAAAATTGTATTAAAGTTTAGCAAATTAACAAACTAATTTCTATTTCATGGTAAGCTTTGCTGCTTATTTTGCTTCATATGTGTGTCCCATGTTAGTTATCCAGTAGAACAGGAGGGCAAGTTGTGTAGATACTGATTTGAGGCACTTAATTTTTGAAACAATACAATTGAAATTACTTGTATATCAATAATTTATTAATAAACCCCAATTAATACATTTGTTTTTCCTTTTGTATAAAATTCATGGGCGATCATTTGCACACAGGCTCTGAAAGAGGTTCTAATACTACTGGACTACATATCAACGTCATCACTGGGCGCCTGTGGGACAAAAAGGACCTTCTGGCCAAAAAGCAATGCACGTGAGTGTTTTGGTTAGAGGTTGTTATAATTTACCCTTCTCTGGCCAAACGGCAGTTTTAAAGCCCACACTAGACAAAACGCTTTACTTGATCTACAACTTGCTCAAATGTAACTTTCAGAGGAGCTTGTCTTTACGCCGAAGTATTCAGTCGGACAGATGCCAGCTGTCCCCCATTCGCTGCGACTGTCCTCAGCGGCGAAATGTCAGTAATAAAGGGCGTGTAATTTGCAAAGTAACGCAACAGCAACACCTTACAGTACCAGCGAGGGCGATGGAGCAGACAGCAGAGGTAAGCAGCTCGGTGACAGTGGACGGGACCACAGAGAAAGACGCGACAGAGACCTTGAATACATCCGCGACAGAGACCGTGAATACATCCGCGACAGAGACCTTGAATACATCCGCTAAACGCAAAAGCGACGAGACAGACGAACCTGACAAAGGTGGTCGAGGGAAAAGACGAAGAGGAGGGAAGAAGCTCCGTGCGGGCGAGAGATACATCCCCCCTCCCCAGAAGCGGAACCCAGGGGTCAGCTTCAGCAAGGAGCATTTCGACGAGACGGCGTACTACTTCGAGGGTGGCCTCCGCAAAGTGCGTCCGTACTACTTTGACTTCAAAACCTACTGTAAGGGTCGGTGGATTGGGAAGAGTCTCCTCGAGGTGTTCAAGAGCGAGTTTAGGGCTGAATCTGTCGAGTATTACCAGAGGGCTGCCAAAGAGGGGCGCATCCGGCTGAACGAGACGCCTGTGGAGGACCTGTCTGTAGTGCTCAGGGTCAGTGTAACCACTTAACATGTGCCTATTCACGGACAGCATATTAGTGGTAGCCATGCAATACTGTAATGTTAATGTTGGCATGCATTTTCTCACTAAGTTCATACAGTTGAGCCAGGAGTTTGAAAAGCATTCCTGTCATTGGCACTGTGGTAAATAGTGCTGTAACATGTGATGGGCATTTGTCATTATTTTTGACATTTTATAGACCAAATGAAAAGAGACAAAAGATGAATCGATATTTAAAGTAATCGTTAGTTGCAGCCCTAGTAGTAAAAGTCTTCATCTTTCTTAACCATCCACAGAATAATGACCATATGAGGAACACGGTGCACCGCCACGAGCCACCTGTGGTTGGCAGGCCCCTGGAGGTTCTGGTGGACGACGGTGAGGTGCTTGTGGTTGACAAGCCTGCCTCCATCCCAGTCCACCCCTGTGGCCGTTTCCGCCACAACACGGTGATCTTCATCCTGGGGAAGGAGCGGGGCATCTCTGAGCTCCATACGGTCCACAGACTGGACAGGCTCACTTCTGGGGTGCTGCTGTTCGCCAGGACACTGGAGATGTCAAAGAAACTGGACCAGTTGGTGAGAGACAGACGGGTACGTTCAGAATGGTGTGGCACCCACTTTTAAGCCCTGAAGCACAGTTTTCAAGCAATGTAGCAAAGGGTCATAATGTTCATTAAAGCTACACCAGGCTAGATTTTTTTTATGTAAAAGCACATCTGTCTTAGCCTAAATTACAAAGTTGGGCTGTCCCAAAGAAGAGCGTCAAATTTCACCTCTTGCTGCCATTTGGAGTCATCAACATGCAAAGTTACCTAGTGCAGCTTTAACTTCTCTTGACTCGTACTGTTTGCATAATGTGTCTTACGTTTTTTTACGGTGTGCAATGTTGTCTTCCCCAAAGAAGTACCGCATATCGCTGATGTATCTAACATCTGCCCTTTTTAACAGCTCGAAAAGGAGTATGTGTGCCGAGTGGAGGGGGAGTTCCCAGAGGGTGAGCTGGTCTGCGAGGAGCCCATCCTGGTCGTCTCCTTCAAGGTCGGCCTCTGCCGGGTTCACCCCAAGGGAAAGCAGTGCCGAACCGTCTTCCAGAGGCTTAGCTTTAACGGCAACACCAGCGTGGTCCGCTGCTTGCCCCTCACCGGCCGTACACACCAGATCCGTGTCCACCTCCAGTACCTGGGCTTCCCCATCCTCAATGACCCCATCTATGGGTCCTCAGCCTGGGGCCCTCACAGGGGCAAGGGAGGACAGGTGGGGAAGAGTGATGAGGAGCTACTGCAAGCTCTGTTAGAGGAACATCGCTCTAAAGAAAGTCTACACCTGCTGGATATACCGGATGATGGGATTGGGCTTGTACAAGAGGAAGGGAAGGCTTCTGGGAAAGAGGAGAAGATTGATCAGTTAGATGGCACCTCGAAACCTGACAAGAGTGGAGAAAGTTGTCAGACACAGAAGAGTATGTGTGGTGCCTCCAAAAAGCTAGATACACAGGTGCAAAAAGAGGGTAACTCTAGCTCAAGCAGCGATACAGTGAATGAGGTGAGTCAGGACACCAGCAGTACAGAGATCAACCCCACGCAGGACATAAACAGTAACGGTAACTCACTTGGTGCACAATGCCCTGCACCAACCAAATCAAATGGGAATCAAACAGAGGCAGCTGACTCGTCTCAGCAGATCCCTCCAGGGACCAGAGACCACCTGTGTAGTGAATGTAAGCTAGTACGACCAGACCCCACAGAGAAGGAACTCGTAATGTATCTCCACGCTTTACGCTACAAAGGACCAGATTTTGAATATTCCACACCCTTGCCTGACTGGGCCAAAGACGACTGGGTTGAGGTTGACTAGGCTCCTAATGAACACTTCTGATGACCTAGGCGTTTAGGCTACTGCTGTCATGCACGTTTACCAGAAGACTAAAAGTTTGGCCAAAGTGATGAAGAATACTGTGTCACATGTAAAATATTGTTTATGATCCTATAAGAGGTTTTGCTGTGTGATACATTTCTGTTGATAATCCTCCAGTAATTTGTTTGCAGATGGTAAAAAATGCCTCAACTTAATAGATGACATTTGTTTTCACTAGAATTTAGCATGTAGAAATATTGTTTCCCCTTTGACTCTCAGCTTTGCCTTAAGCATCAATGAAGATACAATTTAATGCATTGTCGTTTTACTTTGAGGACTGTTTTAATGACAAGAATATAGATTTAATTAGAAGTTGGATCATTTAGGCCTGTGATCTGTCAACTATTACAACCAAGATTTTAAATGAAATAAAACCCAGTCTGCAGGAAAAATAAACCATTTTATTTTATTACCTTCCATGTGAAAAATTAACAACATTGGCAATTGTAGATAATAGTGGTGGTGACCTTTCATTTTTTTCTGTTCATACAAAGACTGTGATGAATTAATTTCATTCATCTCTCTAAGGCAGGTTATTCTGTAAGTGAAAGCTCATCTAAGAATTGTGATAATACAGTCAGTTGTCAAAAGGAAACACTTCTTACAATGAGACAGCTTTGAAATAACTCTGCTCATAGGCACGTTTGACATGAGTCTATTCTTGTCAAGGTCTTTGTGTTGAACCACCATCACTGAACCACCAAACACCTCTGGGTTTCACACTTCACACCACATTTAAGACTATAAACACATCTCTTGAAACGGAATAATTTTACTTTTGTAAAGGTCATGTCCTTTGCACACAACGCACACAGTTACAATTGTCTCAGCTAATGAAACAACTTGTTGCAAGGATTTTGGCACATGCTGTACATGTATATACCATTATTTGAATGGTATTGAGAAATACATAGAATCAGCTGATGTGACATCTCAGCTGGGAGGTGCAGTGTGGTAAAGGCTCTCTGTTCCTCTGTTCAGAGTTTCTCTTTACAGTGCTGCAACATGGTTTATATACAAATGATTAACTATCGAAGCAGCTGCATGCAGGTGATGGCACAGCAACTGCTTTGGAAATCTCAGTTCGAGCTCACGGTTCAGGACTCCTACTTCCTTACCAAAGGGTAAGGCATACACCGATATCTTTCTAGTCTGGAATAGTATGCACTTGCTGAGCCTGAATTCTGCAACAGTGTACTAACCCACATACAGTACTATTATTAATTCATTATAATTCATCTCTATTAGAAACCTGCCTGTTAGAATCATCAAGTCAACATTACATTTCTTGGCACTGACACTGGAATAAACAGCGTTACTTTTAACTTGACACTGAAACCGTTATTAAATGCAAACAAGCCATGACACTACAAATAACACATTGCTAACTGTAGGTCTGATTAACTACATTATGGTCATAGAGGACATACATGTTATGGTCACAAAGCACAAAACCAACTGATGCACCATGACTATAGTTACTCCAGTCGTGGTGAGGGTTGGTTCTTAGAAAAAGCATGTATTACATAGGCACACACAATGCAGCTCTTTCCCTGTATATCTCATATTTATCTTAAAAGTGCATGAATGTATACGCTTCCATATGGCTCATTAAGGTCAATTCCAGCATGGGAAAAGCCAGTGGTTGCACACCGGTGGCGTTTATTAACCCAGTCTGCGCTGAGTGTACAGCTGCAGATGTACGTTAAGAAGAATTCCAGGCACAAAGTAACATTCTGCAACAGTAGGCAGCACGTGCAGTACTTCGTTTCCTTGGGTGATTTTTGTGTTGATGACTTAGCCTTAGCTTCTTCAAGTGTGATGGTGGCGCAAAATTCCAGTTAAAGAGAACGCTTCATTTTTCATGATCCTGCCGGGTTGAATGAATCATGCTTTGATTTGACCTTTCGCTAAAGAAATTAACATTCATGCTCTGATCTTATTCATTTGTAATAAAAAGTGTAACCTCAGCAACAACATCAGACAAACATGCTGTCACATTACATGTTACATTTGCAATTGGCTTATATTTCCTTTGAGCATCAATGTTATTATACAAGCGGAACTATTTATTCCTTTTGTATTTACCATTTGTAAGTACCTTTATTTTTTTTCAAAATTTCAGATCAATTAATGCACAGTGTAGACAGAATTTCCCCAACTTTACTCAGCACGTGTCTTCCCGCTGTCCATCTCTTTTTATCCATACATCTGGCAAGTCTGGCTTACTGTTGGGTAAAATGACCACTTCCCCACTCTGGCTGGTACGGCCCTTGCCACACCCCGACAAGGAAGTCTCATAAACAGTTTCCTTCAGTGAGAGACGCAGAGTATCCCTTTTCCCGTTAAGGTGTCCCGGTTGTAACGGAAGTTCCCCTTCTCCCTCGTTTTGCTGCGTGTTGGAAGGCCCTGGTTCTATGTCGCTCAGGCAAGTTTCGTTGGAGTCCTCCAGACCCTCGCAGGAACTCTGGGATTGGGAAGAGAGGAGCCGTTCCTGGGAGTGATGATGGTGTTGGAGTGTCTCCTCTGTGGTATGTCCCTCTTTGCAGAGCGACGGCTGGTCAATAGTTTCCAGGGTGTGGCTAATTATGGTCTCTTCTATGCTGGAAGACGAGGAGAAGGACGAAGTTCTCCAGTGCTTCACTCCACTAGATTGACCTCTGCAAGTCTTACACAGCAGCCTGTCCTTCGCCAGGTCGTCTTGTGTTGAAGCTATAGGCCGCAGGGTGTTCTCTTTGTAAGGAGAGGAAGTCTGGAAGGCTGGAGGTGGGTGACTGCATATCTCCTCACTGTCCCCCTCTATGCTATTCCTCTCCACATCTCTCCCACAGTACTCAATCTCGTCCGAGAGCACGGAGGGTCGGTTGGACAGCTTGCTGGTGCAGGTGCTATTCTCAAAGCTGTCACTCAGCCGGTAGGCCAATGGCTGCAGCTCGTACTGCTCCGGCCCTCGCCCCCCACCCACTCCTCCTGCTCCAGTCTGTTTCTGTCTCTGCTGCCGCTGGTGGTGGTTGGGGTATAGATACCCACCTGCATCTTTGTCATAACTCCTCCTGACTCTAGATCTGCCAAAGGCCCCGTTAGCAGCCGAGGCTGACGAGGAACCGGGTTCTGCTGCCGAGCAAGAGGACAGCATGCCATCAGTGACCTGGTCTGACAAACACGGCAACATGATCTTCCCACAGTTTTTCTTTGGTCCAAAGAAGCAGCACAGCGACTGGAAAAAGAAGGTTGCAAATCCACACGCTACACATTTCACCAGAAAGAGGAAAATCCCCAATTTTCTGAACAGCAAGGCTGTGGCAGGCAACATGATGATCCCCATGCAGAAAAATGCACCAGAGCCTATTGCTACAGGACATCCCATCCTTTTTGTGGAGTGTGCTACTCTCCCAATTCTATCTGAATGAGGAGCTGAGCTGTAGGATATGCAATAGTTAGCAATAAAGTCAACAGACAGCCCTGCTGCTGCTGATATAAACAGAGCCTCAATGCCACTCAGCTGCCATTCCAGAAGAACCAGGAGGCCGACAGTGACAAACACGCTGCCTCCTACAGCCAAAGTCCCATATATGCTCAATGGAATATTCCAGGTGGTTAAGAGAAGTGAAGCGAATGTGAGAGCTACTGAGAAGCCAGCTACTACTAGAGTCTCTGAGCTTAAAGATAGTTGCAGATCAAAAAGAGACAACTGACTGATGAACCAGCCTTTCTCCAGCCCTTGTGGTGCTTCTGACATCGCTCTGTTAAACCACGTCAAGATTTCTCTGTAGAAAAGACTGGTTCTGCTAAAGTTTAAGCTGTAGAGGTATGTGGTTTTGAATGCCAACACGAGGGCAGCGATTCTGCCGTCTGGCTGGAAGTACAGACCCCCACTGTGGGCCAGATGGCCCTCAGCATACTTCTCCGCCAGCATCATACTGAGGCAGTGCTCAAACACGCTGGGTGGGTAGGGGAAAGGGATATCATTACAGCAGAAGTGGAGGGCGTCCTCAGTCTCTGAGCAACGTCTGACAGACACCCAGTATATTAGCTGCTCCACGAGGCAGATGTTGTCAGTTATCAGATCTTTATCCTCAGATGATGGAGGGGAATAAAAGCTTTGGTTCTGAACCCTTCCACATAAATCCCTCAACCAAACCTGAGCATCTGGACGGCTCATGTTAAAGTCTGGGTCGAGAACCAAAGAGCCGTTGCTTCTCGGGTTAAAGTGATCTCCGTTATCGATGGGTTTGACCCCCCAAACGAGCATTAATGTAACAGGCTTATCCTCCCCGTCCCTCTGTCTCTCAAACATGAACATGTGACGGTACTCAGCATCGTATCTCTCAAACGGGTGGCTGGAGCGGAACAGCTGAGTGGCCCTGCTGTCTAAGGTCGGCAGCTTCATACCAGGGTCAATGCAGGATATGTACGTGCCTCCGGCAGCGAGCACTGCAAACCAGCACACCCAGATGTATCTAAACTTTACCACCCCACAAGGCAGGATTTTCAGGAATAATAAATTTGAGGTGTCAGTTAGCCCTCGTTTTAATCCTCTCAGCTTTTGCCCAATAGTGAATAGGCATCGCTTCCGTGAGCTTGTATCCCAGAAACCACCCGGGTTTTTGGAGCAGCAGGGCTTCCATCCTTGGGCTGCTACAGAGGCAGAGGATGCTTTTGTGTAGCGCTCACGTAGAATGAACGAGCACGGCAGCCACACTAATGCCAAGAGGGAACTGATAAAAGAGGCAGTTCCCAGGTAAACAGAAAAACACCTGATCGCCGTGATGCTGCTTAGATAACCAGAGAAAAATGCTGCGCTGGAGGTCAACCCCGATGCTAAAATCAAATACCCGACTTCCTGCATAGCTCTGTTTACTCTCTTCTCCAGGGAAGCGGAAGGGTTCTGGGACAGCTGGAGATTCCAGAAATCAACGAAGGTGAACACCTGATTGGAGCAGCTGCCCAGGAGAATAAGAGCCGCCGACAGGTTGAGCAAGGGGAAGAACGTCAGGCCAAATGCTACTTTGTAGAAGAAATAGGAAGTGAAGAGGGAGCCCGTGACTGCTATCACAGCCAATGCTGCTATGAAGAGAGACTGAAGATACAGAGTCATCGTGAAAAGAAGAGACACAACGGCTAGAACAGGGTATACAGAATCTCTTGCCAGGTAATACTTAAACAGCGTCTGCTTGATACCGAGGTCCATGCCAGTGATAGTCGTATTGTTATAAGTCAGATCTCGGCCTTCGAGGCTGTTCATGTATATCTCCATCATGTGATCCCCTTTGTCCACGGGTAAGAACAGGAGGCTATACTTCAGCGAAGGGACTTGGTATTCGACAGTCTGCGGGCCGAGGAAGTCTTTATCGACCAGGAAGTGCAGGATTTGGAACACCACGCGGGATTGTTTGCAGAGGGACGGTACCGAGGAACAGCTGCCATGTTTTGGTCTGGTGACACAGGCTTCCACTAGATGTCCTTCATGATAGTATGGAGCACAGTACCGGAGCAGGCTCAGAGACTCAGAAACCTGGAGTAAAGGAAAGAATATTGAATGATGAAAAGCAACACACTCAGCTACTCTTACACTGTTAGATATCATCAGTTTGTGATGTTCAGTGCGTTCCGGGAGTTACTTTTTGTCGTACCCACTTTCCTTCAATCTGCCTCATCTAGCCTACTTCTACTTCAGTTAGTGATTTCCTTCATTTCCCAGAATGCCTTTTAACCAACCCCCAGAGAACTCGCCTGGACTTCCATTCAGCTGTGAGTTTTAGCGTAGGTGGAGAGAGCAATGGTGATAGCGATAGTAACAGCAAGTCTTTCGAGTCAAGAAAAAGTGAGAACGTGCTGTGGCTGCATTATGTTCTGTTGAGGCTGCTGTTGGTGGATAAATTGGTATCTGTGCCTCTTCTGTGATGGACTTCTCCCTGTATGATTGTTGAATGTCAGTGCAAAATTGTGTATCTATAGTTCAGCATCCTCTTTGATTCTGAGGGGCTGACAACAAAACCTGACATTTACCATTGATGTTTTAGATAGTTTGAAAATGTTCTCCTAATAAAACTCCATTCTAACTGCGCCGGAAATGTCTCGATGTGACGTCAAGTCGTCTACGTTTGGCCAGTTATCCACGGGAATACGAAAAATACACCACCAAAAAACTAAATGGGCCCAGAAATACAAGGTAACAGTGTTAAAGTGTTTTAGGGTGGAAAGAAGTGTAGAAAAGAGGTGTACTGGTAACTACAATCCATTTTGTATGGCAATATTCTAAATGGAGAGGGTGTTCAAAAGACAGCTACCTGGTGTGAGGTGAGGCTGAGACAGCAAGAGGCATTAGTGAGGACAGCCAAGTAGTTCCCCAGGGACCAGCTAGGACAGCAGCCGCCCCTGGACACCCTTTCTTCAGCCTCCACCCTCGCATGCTGCTGGCACAGGTCCTGGAACTGGGCCTGGGAGCGAATCTGAATCAGACATGGGAAAGGTTTTTTGAACGCATGCCCAGTTTTGAATCAAATTCACAAAATGGGAATTCACTTTGGATGAAGTCATGTGGGTAAAGTGGTGTTTTTCATTCCTATAGAGGATTTATTGTGGTATATGGTCAGGGTGTAGAGGAAGGGTGAGGTGAGATGGAAGATGGTGATTAAGGTGAAGGAGAGAGGCAGAAGGCAGAGGACAAAGGTGAGATGGAGGGCTGGGAGGATCAGAGCGCACCCTGGCTTGCTCCATCTCACACATGGAGTAGATGGCCTTCAGGCTCCAGAGACTGGCTGAGTTCCCTGAACGAAACACCAGCTGGGCAAAATGCTCGCCTGCATGGAGAGAGACACAGATGGATTCAACACGACAAGACAACCAGCACTGAATCATCAATTTGTTGGGATGGGATGCGAAACCTTTTTGCAGGTTAACAACATTCTTTATTGTTAGATCCGTCTTTCTTTATACCTCTGTGTTGAATATAAATTGCGCTTGTTAAATTCACTATTTCAAAGTCTACATCAAAGACAAAAATCTGGAAATGCATTTAGCAAGCTCTATGTTTTCTTTGAAGCCACAACTGAAAACAAAATGCTACATAAATGTAGTTATTGTGATTAGGATTATGAATATTATTGTTTTTAACACTATATTGTGTCATTGTTACTGTAATGGTATTTATATTTGTTATTGTTATTGTTATTAAAAGAGCAGCCGTTTGAAGGATTTATTGATTCGTTGATTTAACAGTCTATTGATAAGAGATGAGCTGATCAGGACTGCTGACCCACCTGGAGCGTCACAGAGGAAAGTGTCTGGAGAAGAGTCTCTGTCCAGCATCCTCCTGTTGCGACGTCTGGAGGCGTCCTGCCTGCCGCTGGCACCTCC
>OMLI01031496.1:0-11904 GCA_900302605.1 Rondeletia loricata | reverse complement strand
TGAAAGTAACGCAATAGTTACTTTCTGAAGTAACTAGTTACATTTATAATTTGTAACTGAGTAACTAATTTAGTTACTTTTTGTAAGAAGTAACTAGTAACTGTAACTAATTACTTTTAAAAAGTAACTTGCCCAACACTGCTCAGGATTGAGAACCACTGCAGTAGATAATGACCAAATTTCCATTTTTGGGTGAACTATTCCCTTAAGACAGTCCTCCATTTCCCCCAGAAATAGGCTTAGCGTAGTAGCCTGGTTCCAGACTCCTGAATCGCGATTAACGCGGTAATGATTTATTAATGTTAAAATGCTACATGTAGCACCTTTAACTGCATAAAAAGACTACACATTAATGTGTAGCTACATGATACACATGATGAAGTATAAAATTAAGGCAACCATCTTATTTACGAAAGACAAAACAAAATCAGGTAAAGTACAACCAAGACGTTCTCTCGATTAGGGTTGTCACGATACCAGAATTGTGAACTTTGGTACAATACCAGTTAAAATACACGATACTCGATACCACGACAAAAATAAAAAATCCTTCACACACAAAATAGGAGAATGTTGTTTTAATAAACAACTTTTGAATCAGACAGCGCATCCGATGCAGAAAAGGAAAGGTTGTTTGCATTAGAACCAGGACACACAGTGTCATAGATGCGATGCAGCTTACACAGTTCCGCACTATAGGTTGTTATCAATAACGTCATATTCCAACGCTCGATTCCTAGCTGGGGGGCAAGCGAGCAGACAGCTGCCCTGTCACATAGCTATATAGTCATTTTAGAGTTTATAAGAGCATTTATGACTTCCGATAGGTTAAATAGCTACTTTCGATACTTCTAAAATACGTAATATATTCGATACAAAAAAATATGGTATCTCGATACTTCTGACATCCCTACTTTCGATTGTATTCTGTGTGCGTCTCACCTTGGTTTAGGTATGTGAGCGTCTCGTCATGCAGCTTGACGGCGGGCGAGGTGGCAGCACACAGCACATACTGGAATGGGGGATTTTTGGTCTCGTTGTCGGGAGGAAGGCTGGAGTCCTCCTGCTTAAAGATGGGCAGAGCCAGCACATCACTGGAGAGAGAGAGGAGAAAGATAAACAGAAGGTAAGCATGGATATGATGTAGAAGAGAAGAGCACAGAAACAGAAACCCCCCCATGAAAGTAGCAGTTAGTCTTTTGAGCCATTTTAGTGTAACAGCTTGAAGGATTTTGCATGCTTGTTAACAATAAATTCTTAAAAGAAGATATTTGAATGAATTCCATTGGTGCATTACTGCATTTTCCTTGCTTATGGCGTCAATATTTTTCAATAGGCTTTTGTTTGGTTCTAAAGTTGTTATAAGGTCTTGGGGAATTATGAAGCCCCAATACCATGTGAGAGCCACCCTGATGGCAACATCATCACCCTGGCCTGGCTAGAAGCCACGAAAAATCCTGCCTTATCCGTCATGGCTGGATGTTCTTGTTTTCCCAATTGTAATTACTTTCCACTAAACACAATTGCCTTGCACTCCTTAAAAAAAAAAAAGAAGGGGTCCAACCCTGTGCGCCATTCTGGCCAAGACCATTTGGAATGATTCGTCTACTGGTTGATTTTTATAAAACGCCATTTTTAGAATAAGTGAAGAAAGCTACATTTATCAAATGGCCTTGGAAGATTACCGTTATTCACAAGGCCACACCAGGATGAAAGAACAAAAACACAGAGATAGCCCAAGCTGCTGACACACACTCACACTGCTGACACACACTTACACTATCTCTCACACTTGGCAGCCACACTAGACAACCAACCCGCCCTCAGCTCACACTGACAAATGCTGCATAAGTGTCAACGAGTGCACAGTGAGAGTGTGTGTAGAGTAGACCTCGGAAAGTGGCTGTGCAGAAAAGGTTTCCCACCTATGCCAAGAAATGTGGATCATGGCATCTCATTAATTGGAGAACTTACTGGCAAGTCTTGAATGCTGTTTAAACCAGAGCCAAACATAAAAAATAACTTGAAAATTCCAAGACATTCCTTCAATACCTTCCTCCAAATCTGTTTCAACCCGTAGCCTGCTAGTTTTATTCGGTCTCGTCAAATCACTTTCTCCCACACACATGTTGGTGTGTTTTCTCAGCATCCCCTCCCAGAGTGGATGCCCAGACAGTGCCAGCATGGGTGCCAGTCGCAGGGCCACAGCCCCATTTAGCCCTGCCGCCCAGGAAACTGCATTTACTTCCTGAAATCTGAGGAGCTGGTTCCACTGACACACAGTGAGACATTCTGTTCCTACTGTACCCATCCCAGCTGCTGACTCCAAACATGCCCCCACCCCACTGCCCCTGGAGACCCTGACACACACTCTCTCCTTTCACCAATGCACACACATGCAACCCATCACTTAAGTATTGGTAAACTCGCTTGCTCTCAACAGACTTGCACGCACCTACGTCACACACAGATAAACGCACACTAAAAGCAGATGGCTGAAGAGGCTGTTGATAAGGCAGCTGCATGTCCTGGGAATTTCTCGCCTTCATCACACAAATAACATTACCTCCAATACAGTACACACACACACCAACAGTTACTTAACCGTTCAACAAAAACAAATAGACACAGCAAACTTTCAAACAACCAAACAGACTTCTCATAGTGGCAAGACCAGTATTTGGCTCAGGTATGACAAAGTAGTACTGACTAACCACTAGACGGACAAGTATGATCAAGTAATAATGACTAACCAGTGTTTCCCTGACTCATAAGATGTCACAGTCAATATGTTGTGAGAAGAAATGACAGATGAAGCTGAATGACTATGAATTGGCGGCATATCCACATCTGTTATTAGAATTAGATGAAACTGTTAACATGGAGGATGAGCATTTGATACTGGGCTGCATGTATGTATACCAGGTTGAGCATGTGACAAAGATAGACAGTGTGTGAGTGTGGTTGCCATCACACAATCTCTGACACAATGTACAGCCCTCTCACACACCACTGGTCCCCCCATAGGCCTGCTCTGATGATATTGTGCGTTTGAGGGCCCTTCCTGCAGATTTCCTTAGCGCTACCTTGGAACTTGCACAAAGTTTAGGTCTCTCACACACACACACACGCTGATCATTTGAGCAGCAGGATACATTTATAATGCCCGTGTCTTCGTCCCTCACAATTTAACACACATCCTTCATCTACATTTGTGTGGAGTAGGGGAATTAATGTTTGTCCCAGATCATGGCACCCTGCTGTGACTGCCTCTTCCCAAATCCCCAAAACAAAGATCATCACACCATCACACTCCGCACAAAGGGGATAAAGACACACACAGACGAAGCAGTAACGTTAACACTTCCAGATGGAGTGTGTATCACAGCTGAGTGCACACGGCGCCCAAGAAGGCCAACAGACAGTCGGACGTGACAATGTTCTCCCTGACGACCTACTACCGTGCTAGGAAGCTTGAGTTGACATGTTGCAGAAACACTTGACTCTTTCTCTAACCTCATACTGTAGGCGCCAGCCCCCAGCTCCTGCCCAATGCCTGACAGACTGGCATCGAAGTCGTGCACCAGCCCCGACTCGATGGCGTCGTCGTCCATCTTCAGCACCCAGGCCATCGCCCCCAGCTCCTTCTCCTCCGCTTCTACTCGGAGGGCCGCCAGCTTGCTTCAGGGACGAGAGATCAGCTAGCGAGCAAGCGAGCTGCAGCTTCTGCCTGCTGAGCCGGAGTGACACGATGAAACAAAAGTTATGCTGCTAGCCAGTTAGCTGCTCCTTGGCAAGTTGGGCAGGCGAATCGGTAGCATTCCACACAAACTGGATATATCGCCATATCTTAACTCGATATTACTTTGTGGCTCTTTTCACATCTTATGCTGGTCCATAACAGGCAAGCTGACTGAAATTAACGTTAAGTTAGGGTCCACTCAGCTAGCAAACGTTAGTCGTAAGGCGAGCTGATTGTCGGCATGCTAGCTAACAGCTAGCTAGCTTTACAAAAGGCAACCTAGCAAGCTAACGTGAATTTAGCGGGCCCCTAATTACCAAAGGCACACAGTCTTCAAGCAGTCTAGCTAACGTTAGCACAACAAAATGCACAAAGCAGAGAGGGTGATGTTTTAGGCGAGTCCACACGCCGCATCCCACGCAGCGTCTGTACAGCTGTTGCTAGCTGGCTAGCTAGCTAAATGGCTAACTAGCATTAACTTCACTTGCTTTGAATCAACTGTGATGATGGGAACCTATGAGAAGCTTCCCTTCAGCGCTCCCTTTGCCATCCCAAACCGCTCTTCTCTTTTCATCGCGGTACTGGAATGACCGCTAAGGCTCCCGGTCTGTTAAACGCAATTCTTTAACAATCCAAAGTGCAATAGTTGACACAAAACCAGGCAACATCAACATGGCTCCCACAGCACATAGACTGTCCGTCTCTGAAGCCTCCCTACCACCACCAGCCGCAGGAAGGATGCCAGGGAGGCGCTCAGCCAATCAGAGAGCATCTCTTGTGCCCAGCGCATACTGATTAGCCAATGAGCGGGCTCCGAGCTGCCGTCATTGTGTTTGTGCCTATAGCTGTGCTATAAAGCTGATACTATGATACTAGTCTGCTCCACATGAACTGTATAAACACAACACATCTAAGGAATAATTATTCTCAATAAAGACAGAACAACATCAGGCGGCTAATAGACTATCATATTCTCCCATTCCCCTCTCCTTCACACAGAAACATGCAGATCCAGGCTCTCTTTCTCTCTGTCCCCCCTCTTTTCTCTCACACACGCACACTCTCGCTCTCACGCAACACACTGATTCTCCATGGCCCGTTTCGCAGAATAGGGCCAAATTGGTCTGATCCAAAGTCATCAAAGGAAGCAACCTCTTTATCAACCAAAATAGTTATTCATTAACATGTGTTCCAGAGAACTGACCATTAAACTCTAAAACAACACACTGTTGGCAATTACACGGCTACACACAAAGCCAAAGCTAATAAATGTGTAGTCTCGTTTGCTTTATTAGCCGTATCGGAGGTCCATACCGTGTATAGCTGCTGCAGCTGGGTCGTTGTAACGGGGGTCGGAAGTTTTCAGTGTAGGACTGCCAGAACAGCATAGTGGCTTAGAATAGCTGTCGTTCACTCCTGCTGCAAGTAAACACTCAAACTGGTGCCGAGGAGGACCAAGCATGAGTTATTATGCATGGTGTAAAGTTGTTGTGTGTTGAAGAGAAGTCTAGACAAGTTAGTTGGGCCGTCTCTGTTCCCTGCGCTCTGGTCAATAATTATCCACCAGTCGGACCCTGGACGTTGCGCGCGGCCGCGTCTATGGGTGGTACTGTTGAGTTTTCCAATCAGGGGACCTAGACTAGACACGCTATTTTGGCCAAAGGGAGGACCCGCCTCATGTTATTCAACTTCCCCCCTGTCTAACCTGTCTCACAACCCCCCCCCGTCTAACCTCTCTCACAATTCTTGTACCTGTGGAAAAAACAGGACATGGATGTCAAGGGCACAGAATTGCCACATTTTAGCCCTAGTTGAGTCAAATTTCCATCTTGTAGCCAAACAAAATAGTCCAGAAACCTGGGGGAGCATCAGGACCGATGTTGCCTCCAAGTAGCCTAGTTTGATTACCTAGTTTTAACAATTATCCACATTGACCAAATAATGTCTTGTAAGTGATCAGTCATCGCTCCACTTGTCCCCAGAAATGTCACTGATTTGGAAGGTTGGGCCTTGAAGGTTTTGGTGGCAGGGACTTGGCCACAGTGAGGTGACGGCTGGGAGGCCAGGGGGGTTTGGTGAGGTGGATATCTGGGACCAGCTCATTGCTGCAGCTAAATTTACAGCCCACGGAACAGATGCAAACATGAAATTCAGCATTGACATATGGTTTCTCATATAGCTTATGTTGCAAAGAAGCTGCTATTGGTTGCATAAGACATAGCTTTAGACCAGATGTCTAAATTAGCTCACTGTTAACTTGGTATTTGGATGCCACACATGCTCTGTATCTTTTCCCCCCGCAGCTTTGCACGCCACAGCTCTCAACAGTGCAGGATATATAATCGCAAATGATCTATCATGGCTATGGACAAAAAATAATATTATAGTTCCTGTGCATTAAAGGTACAACTGAGACACAACAGATCCTCTGAAAATATGCTGGAGGTTCCGGGTCAGTTTCCAATTAGTTAGACTTGATATAGGATCATTTTGGAGCCACAATGACTAATAAGCTAACTTGAATTATAAGGGCAATATTGCCACCAATTATGACTATATGTATTTATTCTTTCTACTTTTCTTATAGCTCGTCATCAATATTGATTTGCTACTACCCATTCCTGGTGAAAGCAAAACTGTCTCCTCCATTTGCCTCAAAAAGCTTCCCATGTATCATCGCCTTTAGACTTTGCACCAAGTGACACTTTCATTCCTAAGCATGAGATCACTTCCACAATTCCATTGCAAAAATCAAAAGAGACAGTGTGTATCATGATCTGTACAAGTTCTTTATTTTTTTATTTTATTGTAAGCACAGTTTTGTAAATGCACGGAGGAAACACAACAGTGAAAACTAGAATGTTACAAGAAGGAAAGAATGACACAATGTGAAGAGAAGAGAAAGGGTGACATGACATTTTTTCAGATCTGTAAATAATAAATTTCTACAAATTTCTCAGCAGAGACAAATCAATGTGTGAGAGAGACTACGGAACGCACAACAGAGAGAAAAATAAAAACAAGGATGGGCACAGGTGTGTGCGTGCACCCCCCAGGGGACTCTCCTAAATGACACTGTTATTGGATATTCCATTTTAATATCATATATAGATACATATCCACTATGTGATAATAAGCCATGTCCCGTCATACTTCATGTAGTAAGCAGCACCCACCCAGCTTCCTCCCCATATTGCCGAGAAGCGGACTGATCCAAGACAAGCTGGGAGCAATGGAGGACACCATGGTCTTTTCTGAAAGGGGTGGACATTGTTCACGTTAATTTAAAACCCCCGTTTCCCTATTCTGACTGTCGGTAGGGCCCCAATAAAAAGTTATTTTTAAAATGTGTCTCATGCATAGCCAAGCACATAACTTAGGACTCTGCCTATGTAATTGCTATGAGCAGGCATGACCTACTGTGACTTGCGCTTCTGCGCTCATGAGCGTTAGTGCTGTGCTGGGTTGGTCGTACCTTGGGCTCATCAGCACCTTTTGACAAAGAATCAGTGTTTGTGTGTATGTGAGAGAATATTCCAGACTTTAAAAGCCTCTGCAGTAAAACCTCATTGCCTAAAACAGATCCCAACTATGACACAATGTAAATTTACACTCCCATCTACCTGGCCCCAGGTACCCACTGTTCAGGAATAAACATGACTGCACTCTTTGTCTCTGCCCTGTTTGTCTCTGCCCACAACTGAGGACCATGCAGATGCTCCGCTTCCCTGTTGACATTAAGATGGAGGTCAGAGGGCATGCTGTGGTGTTTGGAGGAGGGCCATTGGATGTAAGGGGGGTGGAGAGGACAGAGGTTTAATATCTTCATCCTCGAGTGATTAGTGACAAACCTGGGTGGAATATGTATGAGTGTGTAGTGCCTGTATGAAAGTGTGTGGGTAATGTGTATGTATTACAGGGGGACTCAAGGGTCACGTGGAGTTCAGTCTGAGTGCTAGAGATCAGGGTGGATCCTCAGCGTTGGTCAGGAGAACTACAAACACTCCTCTCCTCTGCACCACAACTCCCACCTAGCACTAGGGCAGGAAACGTATGAGGACAGTGTGTATGTGTCACTCTGCTGGCCAGAGCACATTTGAGTCTGCATATCAGCACAAATGAGTGCAAGCGTATGTGTGTATGTGGGTGTAAGCACACATTAAGATGTGTTAGGATGTGTGTTTTGTTCTGGTGTCTGTGTGGGCGTGAGCTCATGAACCTATATGTTTGTTATGTTTTGTGGGCAGAGTTGCAGTTCTGTGGTTGGCCTGTGGGAGGGCGCTGTATCTCCTATAGGCCCTCGGGCGGGGGTTCAATGCCGCTGGAGCCAGACTGGGCACGCTTGATGTACAGATTCAACAGCTTCAGCTGCAGACACCGAGAGACAAATAGAACGGATGATGGACATATAAATCAATACAGTCTCCACAGGCTTACAGTCATACAAGGACTATTTTGAGGAGCAGATACAAGTTTAAAATGCTTTTAACACATCTGAAAGTAACAAGAGGTCACCTTGCTGCTGGAGAGTTGGCTGAGGTGTGGTTTGAGATCCTCCCCTATCACTGCATAGATGGCCACCAAGCAGAACACGCAGGCTTTCCTCACACTGCTCTCAGGGTTGTCATAACCCTGCCCAACCACATAAACACATTACAATCCCGCAGAGCACTCGCATTGTCTTTCTTTGTTTGTTTGTGTGGGTGGTGTAGGAGGGTAGAAGTTACTTTAATGGTGGAATACACAACCTCAACTTCTATGAAATAATTAAGCAATAAGCCACTTAAGGCCATGCTCTGTAGAGATTTTACAAAAGCTAACAGGCGTTGTTAGGCACAACATGAAGCAGTAACACTCGCAATAAATCTGACTTTTAATGAATAATAATGAAATAACAATAATTAAACATTATTCTTCCACCAAGCATTATAGTTCTAATAGTGGTATGAGTGGTGACTTTCAGTAAGTGCATTCATATTTCAATTAACAGTTATGCGGTCGCAGGTGTATTTTACAACGGCTTCAAAGATGACCCAGACAATCCAAATTAAGGACCACAACTACCTGTTTTATAAAAACATATTCAACCCTGGAAAATATGTGAGCTATCTGTGTGTACCTGTATGAGTCCTGGCACTATCTCAGGCAGCATTCCTGCCAGGCTGTCGCAGGGAACCCTCTCAATGACTTTGGTCTGCATCTTGATGGCGGCCAGGTTGATGGGGTAGTCGGCCGACTGGATGATGGGACACAACACCTTGACACACTGGTCTGGACTGATGGACAACGCCAGCATGGCTGCCGTCTCCTCTGCCGCTCGTACCACCTGCATGTGCGCACACGCACACATACACGCACACAGACACGCACACAGACACGCACACAGATACGCAGAGACACACACACACACTTTATCAGCATTGATAATATCAAAGTATGACTTGGGCCGGGATCATACTTTAATGTGTCAAATGCTTTACTCTGATGGAAGTTTATTAATTTAAAATGGGAGAATCCATTACCGCTGCATTACTGTGTAGCAGACATGCATACATTGTTTTTATTCTACTTATGCTTTGATAATGTATGCAAAAACGAAAACAAATGTTTTGCCCCATTTTCTACTTACTCTCCGTGAAGTTTTCATGATGAAAACATTTAGTCAGTGAATCAAAGTTGCTATGAAAACGTAATTAGCTTCATCTCAACAAAAGGGATCCTTGCTTAGAACTCATCACAGTTTCCGCAACATATATGCATGACAGGTTAAGTGTGATCCTGGCCTTAGGATTTCTACCTGCAGTTGTATGTGCACTAGATGAATCGGTGTGTGTGTGTGTGTGTGTGTGTGTGTGTGTGTGTGCGTGTACCTCCTTGTGGGGGTCCTTGTGTGCCTCCAGGGCCTTCATGATGGTGAGCTCGGCGTAGTTCTTAAACCTCCAGGGCTGCTTGTTGAGAATCTCCCTCAGCACCCGCAGAGCCAGCGCCCGGATCACATGCTGAGAGAATTACGAAAATTCAAGTTTGAACACATTTTAATTGAGTTTAGCTTAGTTTGCTTAGCTTGTTTGCACAGTGATAAAACAGACTTGATGTGAGTGTGTATACCTCTCTGTCGCCCAGCGTCTCCAGCAAGAGCAGCAGGATGGTCTTGAAATGTTCGTCCCACACCTGTAGGGTGTTTTCGTGAATCAGCTTCAGTAATTCACACAGCGCCGCCTTCCTCTCCTCTATGCGCTCGTTGTGATTGGACAACTCCTTCAGCAGCTCGGCCACCAGCTCTGATTGGTCCAGGCTGCTGTCTGTTAGGGACAAAAGGTAACAGGGACTGAAAAGTCAGCATGACATAATGATCATATAATTTGTTCTGTGTTGTATGTCTGTATGTTTCTACCAGTACATATGTAAGAAATTCTCTTACTAGACTGATTTTTGTATGTGTGTGCGTGAGTGTACCATCAGCGAGCTGCTCCGAGTCGTCCAGGCTGGTGTCTTTGAGGCTGTGTTTGAAGGGAGAGTCGGAGAAGTGGTCGCGGGCCACTCGGGGGCTGGAGGAGAGCAGGGGAGTGTTGAGGAGGGAGGTTTTGTTGTCCAGTGCCATGCGGCCGCCGTCCACCGAGTCTGCCGCTCTGCTGTCTGTCCCACTGCCCCCCTGGAGGACAGAGACACACCAGGAGCTCAGAGGTTAGGGAGGGTTGGACTTTGAGATGCTGGGCTGTATTATGTAGTCACCATGTGCAGAGGTTGGTCAAAACAAAGGAAACACTAACATTCAATCTTAAAGGGTGCTGGTGGTTCTGTACCTGTGACATAGAATAATTCCAGTGTTTTGGAAGAAGGCTAAGCACACACTAATATCTAAAATGGCAATTCTGAGTGATCACTTTCATCTCATCATGCTGTATTTTCTTGATAGAAATGGTGTAATACTGTAAATGTTTTCCTTTTGAAACATGATGATGATTTTGTTTTCCTTCTGTTGACGGCACGCTGTTCTCTAGATGTGACACCAACAACCCAGTGTTGGGAGAGCTGAGACATGGTATGCTACCAGGTGAGGTGTGGAGAAGGGTTTCTGTGTGTATTTACACTCAAACCACTGAATGCCCTTCTCTGATTGGCAATTTGATGAGTCAGGTGTGCTGTGATTGGCTGGCTGATGGCATGTGGGCTGGTTAGATTTCAGACTCACCCCAGGAGGAAAATGTCAGGGGGTCACACCTCTGTACTGGAGCTTACCATGTCCTTATATGGGGTTGGGGTGTTGGGAGGGATTGCAGTAAGACCAGACCCTGGGGTGCTGGTGTTTGTACACTCAGATAGGGATGAGTCTGAATTTTCGAATTTTCGAATAGTCGTGCCAGTCTCCACATTCGATTTTCATATGTCAGAGTCGGAAAAAAAGATATATTAATTTATTATTATTTAAAAAATTTATGAATGGTTTAGTTACAACCAAAATATAGGCTAATACTACTGTACAGTAAATGGCCACTGATTTATTGTTCACACCACCGAGGGCGATACAGCGCCTAAACATGGAGAGAATGGCACGCATGAAAAGTTCCATGTGGAAGTATTTCGACAAAACCAACGAAAGCGAGGTCAAATGCAAGCTGTGCAACACCAAGTTGGCCTACCACAAATCAACAACAACAATGCACACGCATTTGAAGGTGAAGCATCCAACAGAGATGGCTAAAGAGACTTCACAACAGCCGTCCATTAGTAGCTTCACTGTGAGGTCGCGTCGTTGTGATGACAAGCGTGCAGAAGAAACCACGGCACTAATCACAAAGATGGTAGCGAAGGACATGCTGCCAATTAGTTTCGTGGAAGGAGAGGGATTCCGTGTGCTCATGGCATTTGCGGAACATGAATACACAGTCCCGTCCCGTAAAACGTAAGTGAAGCAAACCATTCTTATTTAATTTATTTTTATATTTAGAGGTAGCCTAATTTTCATAGCCTAATTGATCTAAAAGATGCACACACTACTGTTTTTGTTTCTGTTTGTTTATTAAAACCGGTTGATACAATGCAATGCTGTTATTATAGGCTACAATGGTGAATGGTGTCATTTTGATTTATTGTCGGTCAGCTGAACGTTCTGAAGGATTATCTGAAGTGCCTATTTATGTGCAATACCCTTCTATTCTATT
>OMLI01031480.1:0-10427 GCA_900302605.1 Rondeletia loricata | reverse complement strand
ATCCAGAGGCATCTCAGCTAAGAGCCAAATGACACAAACGCAGGAGAGTAAGCAAGACAGACACATACACACAGGTCATCCTGGTACTTGTAGGGAACATCTAACTCACTCTCCTAATGCCTGCTGGCACTATTACGTTATTTCTTCTATGATTTTACAGTCTGCTGACACTCGACAAAGCCAAATATGTACAAATCAACATGGCTAACATTATGACAGGCTAACAAAAACACACCTATATATATTCAGTTTACAGCTAATCTAAATATACGTGGTTTAGATGGAACTCTACAAGTGGGGGACAAGCATGTCCTCTAGCGTTTTTCCTCCTAAGCTTGTATATATAGATAGACAAGAGGAGTAAAATAAGCAAGTAGTAAAGTACCATCTTTGGCCAGGTCAGCCAACTCTGCCTTGTGGTCTGCTTTCTCCTCCATGGCCTCCTGTTCCTCTATGGTGCTCTCTTCATCCGGGACTATAAGACAAGACACTCAGTCACATATTGAGCAGTTGCAATTGTATAGTTTTGTAGAGCAAATCTGTATGGTCAAGGAAACCCTACAACATCAACTGCACAGGCTCTTTAAACATCCAGGTTTTGCAGGACACATATGAACCCCGACAGTTCATAGTTTGGCACATACCTTCTTCACCAACCAAAGATGAATTTGATTTTCTTTTCCTAGTTGAAGTGGTTGCCTCCTGTAAAAAGAGAATAATGTAAAAAATGTATCCAAGACAATGCCATTGTCATGAATGAATATGTCAGTGCAGCACCTACTTCTTTGTCGGCTTTCTCTCCTGTCAACCGAGCAGGTCCTATAACACAATGAATTTTAATTCAACGCACTTTATATGCATAGGTAACTGACAAAATAAAAGAAATCACCCAAGTAAAAGAGGGATAGAAAGTATGATGAAAGGAGATGGGATACATTTTCCTGCCATGGTTTATGTTCAAACCAAGCCCCTTGGAGGGCAAAGTAAATGCCCATACATAGAGAGCTATTCTGACATTAATAAACAAAAAGGCATTGTTAAATTTTTTGTAGTTATCTTTTGATCCTCAAAATAATTGAGTGGGACGTACCTTTGCCTGTGGCTTTTTGTAGGCTGAGCACTTTCAGCCTCTTCTCATAGATTTCAAACTGGAGTTTAATTTCCACAACCTGAAAGAAAATAATATCTCATTCCGATAGACTGTTGTTTATAATAGATGAGATGATATTGTCATTCTTTAACACAAAACCCCATACCTGCTCAATGTTAGACCAGAAGAATTCCACCTCCCGGGCAATTGTGCTGGCAATGTGACGAAGATGGATTTCCTCCTCTTTCTTGGACCTTTCTTTGCTGTTCTTCTGCTCTTGGTGGTAACGGGCACAGGTGCGAACAAGCTGGAGTGGAGGCACATCAGAAAGATGGGCTTTCAACAAGACTCTAGTTCAACTTCTGCAGTAACTTCTCATTTGTTGTACCACAGACACACCCTCACACAGTCCCATACCTTCTTGGCAGCAGCCTCTTTCCACCTCCTCTCCTGGGCAAAGTCAGCCGCCATCCATCGCATCTCTTCCAGGAGGTAGTCCCAGTGAGACTTTGGACGTGAGGCCTCCATGAGCTTGGGGAGCCTACTGGCTGACCACTGGCCTTCCTTCCTCAGCTCAGAGATGCGTTGATGCACCTGACTCTCCTGGGGATTCGAGACAGTATAGGACATTAGAAAAACCACTAATTATAAAAAGAATGCCCTGGTCTGACCCTAATCCTGGTGAATGTTAGCTAAAACATGTTGGTTTTATAATTTCAGTTTATTCCTTAATTGTGTAAAAGTGTAGCTGCTTTCCCCCCCTTTTGTCCAGTTCACTTCTCAATTCAGGCACAATGGTAGGGTAAGGTTGAGACAGACTTCTTTCTTGACTTCTTTCTTTATGAGCAGAATCTATATCAGGGTGATTACATGTTTCTATAGGTTTCCTTTAAATGCAAGACTTTCTAAAGCCTTTTTAATAGCAATTTAAATCAAATTGAAGACCAATATGACCCTAAAAATAAGGCAGAAGAATAAAAAAGCCAAAAAAAGCTAGTAGCACTAGCAAAGTATATGTCTGTGTAATCCAAGACCCCAGGAACAGCTCTGGGCTGTGAGGTGATTTTTCTGGCCATTGCACAAGTTCAAAAAGGACTCTTTGAATTATCAACTTTTAAACCATTAGGTCCAAAATGTTTTAAATGCCACCAATAGCCATATCAAGGTGTTTCTTTCTTTGCACTATGAACGCACCTCTAAGCCACGGGAACACTCTAATGCGCATGTATTTTGGCCTCCGGAAGTAGGAGTCGTAGAAACTTTTTCGGTGTATGCGCCGGGTGAGCAGCTTTCATTGGAATGAATGGGCCGCCATTTTTCTATACCACATCCATGGTGTAATCAGGCAGAGCACCAAGAACAAGCAGGACTTTAAAAGTCCTCTGAAATGTATTTAAGAATCAAAGGCAACATTTAACTGTATTTAAGACATTTAAAGGTCTTGAACATAGACAAATAAATTAAAAACATGTTAAGACTTTTTAAAAAGGGTGTGTACATTGGTGTGCTTAGGGAAATACAAACTCACCAGTTTGGCCTGCTCGACTTGCTTATCCTGGGAACCCTCCTGTGAGGACTGCATGGCCGCGCTGTGACCAAAGCCACCGATTTTGACTGTGGAGATGCCATTGGTTCCAGCCAGTTTGGACTGGGTGCCTGGGTTTATGTTGGAGCCAGGTGGGCGGAGAGGGCTCACAGTATGGGGGGATAGAACAGAGTTGGGAGCAGACAGGGGGGCAGGAGACATGGAGGACATGGATAAGGAGTTGGTCATGATCCTCTGGACAGGGTGGTTTGACTCTGTTCCAGGGCGAGCGAGGGCCACCGTCTGTGGAAGAGGGAGAAAGAAATACTCTTAATTGGATCTTGAATCTGCAGCATCAAGTTTTAGGCATAAAGATAAAGGCAAACTGTATTTGTATGGTTTCCAGTAGACTGACCGCTTGTCCTGACTGTAGCATGGCCTGGGACTGCTGCTGAGCCTGCATCTGGAGATGAAGGCCAGGCTGCATCTGCTGCTGGAGTTGGGCCTGGAGCTGAGTGTGGGGATTGACTGGGGCCAGGATGGGCCCACCCGCCTGCAGCTTCACCTGGGCCTGGAGCTGACCACCAGGCTGGGCTGTACTGTCCACTAACTGAGGCTGCTGAGAGAGAGCCATGGGAAGGCCTGCCATGGGTAGGGCACCCTGGGTCAGCCTGCCTGGCAGCTGAGGGGGAGGGGTGTGCAGGCTGGCAGCATTCTGCACTGGAGGCCCTTTGGACGGGTCGTACTGTTGCTGGTTCTGCTTCTGTCCTGCAATCTGGACTGCTTGGGGAGTTGGCGGCATCCCACCTGGGGTACAGTAACCAAATCATAGGACAAACAAACGGGTGGTATAGAGAGCAAAACAAAGAGAGAGGGTAAAAATCTGGTTGTGAGTTAATCTTGTCTGATCTTTTTTTCAAAGTGTTTGCCATATTTTCTTTGCTCTTGCTAAAATAAAAGGTTTTAAAATGCCATGAGATGTTTGCTAGCTTACCCTTAAATATATTGGTGAGAGAACCCTTTGAACAAGCTAAGTCTTTTGAAGTTAATACCTCATTGTATTGGAGTAGATAAGGAATGTAGTACATTTCAATTTACAGAATAACTATGTCCTTCAGCTATTACAGCTCCTCAGAACCTTGCCTTAATGAACTAGACGTACTGTATGAATCAACAGCAGTGTACTACCTCCTGATGATCGAAGAGTGAAAACTAATGAAAATCATACTGCAAAATGATTACGGAAGAAATGAAATCAATGTGATAATCTACATGTCTCTCAAATAAAATACTACTTTGATTAATGCAAAACCAAAACATTGCATTTCAAATGTTGAGAGAATGTGGTTAAAAACATCAAAAAGTAGTCATGCAATAACAGAGGTTTTCAGGGAGGTTTCAGGAGAAGGAAAATATAAATGTTTCAAAAGAAAATGAATTAAAAAAAATATTGAAAATAAAGACAGGGGAAGAAGAAAGGGAAAAAAATACAGAGCGGACACTCACGAAAACACCATATGTTTGGCATGCATGAAGCAATGTCATTCTAGCGGTAACAAAGGCATCTGAATGCCTCTGCATTAGTGAAGCACAGTACATAGCGACAAAGCACAGAGGTGAGCAGAAGGACACACATGGGATCTTGCAGACAGCAGGCCTGAGCAGAGCTGTGCACACTAAAGCAGCGCCTGCCTTACCTCCCTGCCCGTCACACCACCTTGCCTAGACGCCATCAACACCTGGCCCTGACACACCCACACCACCACACTCGCAAAAACCTGTGCCGTGAACACAACTCCTCCACATGACTCCCCTCCTACTTAGACTGAGGGAAAGAAGCCAAGTCAGAACAAAATGCCATGAAATAACATGGAGGGAAACCAACAAAATGTGAACGTGGAGTTAAAAAAAGAAAAGACAACACTCTTGAAGATGCAACACATGAACTTAAGATTGAAATGATTTTGAATCCGTGTTGACAATGCAAGGACGGATAACCGGAGAGGGAAAGAGGTGTGAAGGAATGACAATGAGAAACCAAAAGGAGGCACGACAAGTGGACTCATAGAATGGGTAAACAGGCAAACCCCGCTGGAAAGCGGGTTTCATTTTTCCTCCCAGGGTTGGGACCACTTTATGTGATCCACCTCTAAATTTGCTGAAAATTCATCCACACATGAAGGTTTGTCCAAATAAAGACGATTGAGAAGAACAAACTTCAGAAAAGAAGCGATGGATAAAGACGGATGACCAATAGTTAAAACAAAAAAAAATCATAAGACATGGCATCTTCCCATTGAGTGGCTACTCTTCTTCAGACTTGGATTGTCTTCTTCCCCATTTTTCCTGAGAGAGAGCTTGTGCTGGTAGAGCTAAGTCTGAACTTCCTGTGGCCTGCTGGGAAATCCAGCGGATGGATGAAGATCTGTTTGTTGATGCTGCTTGGAGGTTTTTTTGAAGACGATGAATGTTGGGATTCAGTTTTTTGAATCTCCTTCATATGAGGACTGGGATACGTCCTGCAGCATCGAACAGAACACAGAACGGCCTGGTAGTAGCACTCCTACCTTGCGCAGTTGGCATAAGCTGCTGGAGTGGAACGCCAGGTGATCCTAAAGGAGCTACACCAGGATGCTGGAAAATCAGCCCATGGCGACCAACGTCAATCCGGGACCTCTTAGCCTGATCTGGGATTTAAAACACACAATACCCTCATAACGCAAAAAAAAGCACTCGGCACACAGCAATGACCTTCTGTAGACCTTACAGGTCACCTCTCCTTCCTCGGGTTAAGACGTCTACACAGAGCGCTAGTACAGGATGCCAAATATCTAAAAGCAGAAGCAATTAGAGGGGAGAAAAGTAAACAAACAAAAAAGAAAGCAAATGGGGAGGAAACAAAGCAACATAAGAGACACGGGAGTCTACGGTCCTTGCCCTACCTGCTTGCACCATAGCCTGTTGCCTCTTAAAGGCATCCATGTCTCCGGGGTTTGTAATGGTGCCAGCAGCAGCCCCTGGGTGACCCTGCAAAGACAGCCTCTCAAGAAGTTAGTGAGTGACTTCCTCATTACAAAAAATCTAAAAGGCATTCAAGAAATAAACTATAGATAACAATTTCAAGGTAATTCTGTCAAGGAGTTTCAGACGAGTGTTGCCACTATCACCTGAAACTGCTGCTGAGCAGAGAAAGCTGCAGAAACATTGGGTGGAAGCTGTGTTGCTATGGCAACTGGTGTCACTGCTTGGCCATCCTTTCCAGTGACAACCTTAACCTGAAAGAGGCAGAGATTTGAAAGAGGTACAATATTCATGGGATGAAATGAATATGCAATTATCCAATTCAGAAATTCCTACTTGAACACTTGCCACAATAAAGGACAGCAAATGCAATACCTCATCATTAATGACCTCAGACTGTTCTTCCTCTTCCTCTTCCTCTTCCAGGTCCAAGTCGTTCTGTCTCAAGTAAGTATACAGGGGAACACAGGGTTTCTTCTTAAAAGCCAGGTAGTCCATCATGTTCCCCTGGAGGTGCTGGAGAAAGAAAAGCTCAATCAGATAGTCTTTGAACACCTCCTTCAGGCTCTCCATCTTCTTGGTGTGGTGCTCCAAGCACTGTTTCCTCAGCTGGGCAACTTCTGGGCTGGAGGGGGCAATTTCCTCTAACTTCTTGGGCATCTGCTTCTTCATGGTGCCCATTGCCATACTTGTGGGCGTAAGAGGGTTGTTGGGGATCCCTTGGGGAGGATTAGTGAGGGACGGGCTGGAGGGTGGAATGGAGGAGGGTATACTGAATGACGCTGTGGCAGCTGTTCCTACTCCAGCAACCACGCCTTGTGGAGTCTTCTCAAATATCATAGGGCGTGCCAGCTGTCCTTGAATGATACTGCTGATCTGTGGAGGTAGGTTGGAAGTGGTGATGTGGCCAGGACTGCCCAGAGTGGGAAGAGCAGTGCCGGTAGTCACAGGGCTTTGAGGTCCCAGGTGGTGGATGGTGCCTCCAGTCTGTGAGTGGGGCTGAGAGAGCCTGCGTTCCCTCACAGAGCCTGGTGCTCCTGGGGAGGCCAACTGTACCTGGCCAGGTGTGGCTGGAGCAAGCTGGGCCAGCCCTGTCCCCTCTTGGTAAACAAAGTGGCCACTTCCAGATGGACTGCCTAAACTGATTTGCCGCACCAACATACCAGCCTCAACAAACCGTGTTGGACTCTGTCCGCACACACCTAATGCAGTTGCAGGGGCTCCTGGTCGTGTAACTCCCTGCAGAGCGACTGGGCTGTGCTGGGTGGGACTCTGGGGCTGCATGGGCTGGGGTAAAGGTGAGGTGACCTGGATGTAGGAGGATGGAGCATGCTCAAACCTCCACTGAGGGGTAGTATGCTGGAAGCCAGGGGAAGATGGGTTCTGGAGAGGGAGTGGGGTTAGGGTGATCTGCTGGTTACCAGTCACCATCTGACCCACATTCTGTAAGGTGATGTTCATGTTCTGGCCAGTGACTGGACTGCGACTCATGATTATCTGGTAATTGGGGGACTGGGGGGCTGAAGGGCTGGCTGCAGAGGTAAATGTGGTCACAGGAGATTGAGGGTGGTTAACTGTAGCTTGCTGCTGAGTAGCTGCCATGGTTGGCTGCTGCTGCTGCTGCTCTTCTGCTTCAGACCCGCTGACAGACTTGGATCTCTGGAGTTGCCGTTGCATATTCTGTGATCCACTTCCATGGTGCATTGCGTGACACTGATACTATGCCTAAATACAATAATCTGTTGAGAGGAAATAACAGAACAGAACAATCACACAATATGCCCAATATGCTTAAATCAGTGTTTTTTAACTATGGGTCAGGACCCATAACAGGTCGCAGGCCTTTTTCTGGTGGATCACCCCATAACAAGAGTACAGTATGCATTAATAATCCACAGTCCTTCAGAATGGACTAAATTCATCCAATTTGGGCCCCGGGTTCAAACACCTTAATACATTCTGACTTAGATGAATACACCTAAACAATTGTCACATTTTATATACCCACTCACAGGTGCAAATGCAATTACATTGAGCAATCTAAACGTATTTTGTTACAACTATCAGACAACACAATTACATTTGACAGCTGGCACATCAGACACCTTAAATCGGCATTATTGGGTAGTGAGGTCCTGTATCAGGAATCCGCTCCTTGCATAAAAGAAGGCAGGGCCTATTACCTGTACCTCCAGAACTTAGACCTAGCCGCTGTACAATTCCTGACATTATATCCTTATTTGCGACCCTGCTAGACATCTGCGTGCCGTTTCCAGAGAAATACTAGCCCCAGTTGTGACTCTCATGTAATGCTTACATGTATAGATGCTTACATATAGATACGGATTGTTTACTGGCAAAGAGGGCTTCGTCTAATAGCTGGGAAATAGCCAACATCAATTTACATTTCAAACAAAGGCTAGCTGTGATACTGTTGTGTAGTGACTTACAATAAATTGCATTAAGACAGTCAACAATCAATTTTGCAATGCCGACATTTATACTGTAATATTATCTTTGAAACCAAAACAGTCTGCACAGAACCGCATCTTTCTGGGTTCCGACTACAACGTTAATTGTTTGTAACGACGTTACCATCAAAGTATCGTTCCGGGGCGTAACGTTAGTTAGCTAGTAGCAGTACAGTTCAGCATAAACATTAGCTAGTAGCCGTACATTTCGGCACAGACTAAAGGTGGGGTAGTGAAAAATACTAAGTAGCCTATAAATATTAGACGGTCACATTTGCAATTATGCCGTCTGTGCTTTTTCAGCAATTACACTGAGCCTGGCTACGGGACGCGTGCTAGCTAACGACGCTAACGTTAGCTTGCTCTTGCTAGCAGGCCAGCTCCCAGTGAATAAATACATATTATTATCACCTCACCGAGGTCACTTACAGGGAATGGAGCTTCTGTAGTAGTTTCATGAATCCTAAGCCATATTTACAAAAAGACAAGCTATAGCAAAAGCTATTAGGCGAAAAAATAAAATATCGATATTGCTAGTGACTATTCAATGTTTTGGGCTAATCTCATTCAGAAACATGGCGACGGTGGCAACCTTTTGTGTGACCCGGATGTGCTTCTGTCTACAGGAAGTGGTAATACCATAAAAACAATGACGTAAGGAGATCGAGTTTAACATAATGTCTATGGAGTTTAATACCTCCATGAAGGAGATCCAAAAACGATCTGTCTCATGTTCTCAAGTGGTAAGAGCTGTCCATGCTGGGCTAATGAAGAACCACACAAATCATATGTGTGTGAAAGATAGATTTTCATCTCAAAATTGGGTGTATAGATATTGTGACTCCAAATGTGGCAACAAGCAGGTGAGAGAGGTGCCAATGCTTCATAATAAAACCTCCTTGGGGTCATTCCCATGGGTCGTTTCCAGAGACACATTTTTCTGGAATTACATAGTTATGGATATAAATTGGAAAAGGTCATGGTCCCCTCCCTTATACGTTTTGTATTTCCACTAAAGCTAGAGAGATTCATCTGAAAATTCTCCATAATATATACCCAAACAATGCCCTTATTTCTAAATTCAAAGACATCAGTAATAAATGTAGAATTTGTGCTTCTTGGAATGACTTTATGGTACACTTCTTAAGAAACACTGGCCATCAGTTCACTTTGAACTGAAGGATTTTGTTATTTATTTTGAATGTAAAAACAAGAGTCTTGTATACATTGTGAACTTGATAATACTAATGTGTAAATTGTATATACACAAATGTACATTTTCAAAGGCCATTCCTAATTTCCGCACTTTCATGCTTGAATTTTCCTTTTTCCCTGACTCTGAAACTAAGTCTGTCTATTGTAAAATACTTTGATGAACCTTTCAATGATAAATGATCTGTCAATTATAATTTTTTATTGATATTTTTTATGAATATACAGCTGATGACTGCTTTTATAGTTGCATTTTTTTCCAAATTTTGCATTATCTCTGTTTTGTCTAATCTTGCAATAAAGTTTTGAAGTAAAAAAAATATCTGTCTCAAGATAGGCTCCTTTCTAATTTCATATGGAAAAATAAAACAAAATTACATAAAAAGAATGCGATGAACAACAAGCTCTCACCTGGTGTCCTAGATGTGTTGGACTTCTTCAGCTCAACTTTTAAAGTTAAATTGATAGCCTATAAGTAATTCTTTAAAGGCCCTATATGTAAGTTTTCGGCCGAAATTAACATTCATTTTGCGTTTTTTATTGCCAATGAGTGAATTCTCCATAACTAATGAGAACTAATGACACCAGCCTTGTCTCTCTCTGTTCAGCCGTTCAGTCTCTGTATGAGCAGGTAGTGATGGGCGAAAATGAACGAACAAATCTTTTTGAACGACTCTTTTTAGTGTCCGGTATGTACCGGATCAGTCTGTCGAACGTCCGAGTGCTTTTCCCACTGCTCACACACGCTCACTCGCTGACTCAGACTGACTATCGTACTGTTGCTTTGCTAGTCCTACGTCTGGTGCAGTAGCTCAAAACAAGCGGGACAACCAATGAATGAATGAGCAGGAATCATTGTCTCGAGGACGTCATGAGTGACTAGTCGAGACAGCCAACCAGCTACTCGCTCGCTGAACCGAGATCAAATGAACCGTTCCCTCGAACTGGGATGTGAGTGAACTTCACTCAAGAGCCTTGTTCACTGAGTCTTCTCGTTCACTGAGTCTTCGAACGTCCGTTCACTCAGTGAACGAGAAGACTCAGTGAACAAGAACACTCAGTGAACTCAGTCCGATTGAATCGGACTCGAGTCAAGACAACCTGGCAG
>OMLI01031473.1:15731-31137 GCA_900302605.1 Rondeletia loricata | reverse complement strand
TGCGATCGGAGGACACGGGGTGGAACATATGGAATAATGAGGTCGGATAAATATGATGGTGCAAGCCCATGTAGCGATTTAAATGTTAACAGAAGCACCTTAAAGTCAGACCTGGCTTGTATAGGAAGCCAATGAAGATGGGCGTAATGTGGTCATATTTTCTAGTTCTGGTTCGATACCAATACGATTCAATACTGGTATGGGGTGATTCGATATCGATATATTGCTATATTATAAGGTGAAAATGTATACAAACAGTGTATCATCTGATATACTTTAGGGTACAAATTGAGTCAAATACAGAATGCACTTTAATATTCCAATTCCTCTTTATTAGAAATGAAATGTCAAATCTCATAACAAAAATATATATCTGTTTTTAACACATTGTGTTTAGGACTTTAAAGGAACTTCCTTCTGGTAATAACATTAAATAATGAATATAGAGGGCTACATACATTCAAAACAGCAGCTTTTTTTTGGTAAAGGTATTAAAAAACAAAAATAATATTGATATTAGGATTTGCAGAATCGATTCACAATCGGGAAAATTATAATCGCGATGTATTGGTGTATCGATTTTTTTGCCCAGCCCTAGCTCTGTGTAATGAAAAGTCTAACGTGGTATCTTTAATGAATTCAACAGAATGCTAGAGTATGCCTGATTTACCCAACAGGTATTAGCATTGAGAAGCTGAGGGCACCTAGCAGAAGGCTGGGCGGTGAGCGGGATGCACGGAGACGATCGGTGCAAAGTTAGACGGGGTGGAACGAGGCAGGCGCGTAGTGGAGCCGAGATAGACATGGTAGAGAGGAGAGTGTGGAGAGCTTTCTGTGCATAGCTGTCACTTGGAGCTGTCACTTAACTGATTAGTGGCTAAATTAATGTAGTCCTTTCATCCAAACCTTTTAAAGATGGCTCAGGGGACACCAAACCAAGTAAAACTAATTTGATGAATAAAATGTAATGTGCTGTGAAGCGCTTAGAGAGGGCGGCCTTTATTGGAGGCTTTATCTCCGCACATTACGTTAAATTATAAATAAAACGCTAGTGAAAACCACCCGGGAGTCCAACAGTAAAGAGACGGTTTCAAGTAAGAAAGACTCTACCCACAGACATCTCCCCCTTCTGTCTTCATCTTCTCTCTCTCTCTCTCTCTCTCACTCTCACTCTCACTCTCACTCTGGAAGTCTCTCCTTTTTTTCTCTAGGTCAATCTTTCCTTCTTATGTGTGATCTGCAGTTCAGTACATGGATATAAGAAAAAAGAATTCACTCAAGTCCTGTAACTGTACACTAAATTTGTTTTGCACATCAAAAATGAATGTGAGGAAAAAGTACAGCCTGTCAGATATTGGGGTATTTTTGGCCTCTATGTTAATGTTACTTAAACATTTTTTAAGTATTATTATTATTGATGTAACGGGCCTATGTCATGTTAGAAACCCACTTCAACCCACGCAGGATTATTCATTCATCTATTTTTGACAGCGACATCAACATTTACTATCAACTGTCCCTCAGCTGCCAAACGTGGAGTCCTTTCTCTCACATCCAGTCTACTGTGAGCGAAGTGTTGTTACTGACGGGCCCAGAGAGGCCACGGCATCATGCTTCAGGAACAACATCTTGACAGCTTGTTTTGATGAAGAATTCTATTGGAAAATGAGGGGTTTTCAGCTGTTAGGTCAGGTCTTGGGTGTGAAGTCAGTCATTGTCAACTATGTATTCCACATTGAACCAGAGTTCTGTAGGTTGAGATGCAAGAGGCTGCAATCGAGACCTTTCAGAAAATGTCAAAGAAATATATCAAGAGTCTTCCATTTTTATATATCAAAAACCTGCGACAGTGGCTGATTTGATCACTTTTATTTTGTCACACAGTACTTACTTAGCACCACTTTGGCTTAAACTTTATTTATTTATGCTGATCTGGAGATCCACAAATACCTAGAATCAAAAGCTGAACGTCTACACCTTTGCCTCATGTTCATCTTTTGATGTGAAATATAGATGATATGACGCAGCTGCATCTTTTGCTCACTGTCACAATACTGACACTTGACCGTACCTCTTGAGGTGTCATTGTTCATATTCAGGAGTGTGACAGTACAAGGTATTTGCAACATGCCTGGTCACAGTTGTCATTTGACCACTTGATGTCAGTGTCTGCCCTTGGTAGAAACATTTTAATGGAGGAGCATGCCACATCTTATTTCTTAATCTGATTGGTTTTGTCATGGCTGAGATGACCTGTATATGTAGGATAGAATCACATTCTACAACTGTTGCTGCAAATCATCACTGCCAGAAAGCCCTTCTGCAACAATGTTTACAGCAACTTTGTAAGGATTTGTGTACTATAAATGTCGCACCTACACAGTTGAGGTGGAAAAGTTACATAAAATGTTGTGGCCACACCGAGGCAGTTCATTGCAAAATGTTGCGAAATTGTCCCTGAGTGTTGTCCACACTCTGCTTTGCTTTTGACATGGCAACACCGATGGCAGTATTACATGATAATCCTTTGCTTCGAGATCATTATTGTGTTCAGCTTACTCTTTTGCAAAGGCATCTTACAGCATTTGACTGTACCATGCCAGGCAACTGAAAGGTCTTTGGCTCCACTTAGTGTTTGAGAAAACATCCACAGCTCCATAGATGCATGGCATCATGACCTGCTGTTTGTGCACCGTGTATGATGCTAAAGTTTGGGTGTTTTATGTTTTGTGGATACAGTTGTGTTGTGCAAGTTGGATTCCCTGGGGGATATTTTGCAATAGAAGTGAACCGGATGCCTATCTCCTTCCCTTGTTCATGAATGTTTGACCTGAGTCTTCCCTGGCCATCAGCTCCAGAGTAAAGAATATCACATTTCCTCTATGGAGTGTCTTATTTGGCATCAGTATACTGTTTCTCATGTGTGCTCCATCAGCCTCCCAAAACTGTGATGATGCCAATAGAAAGTGTTATGGGAATGGCTGTATTTTTAGTCATTGTGTTTTCATCCCACATTCTCCCGGTGCACCCAAGACGTGAAGTGCAGTATATTCTGCATCAATGGGGAAAGATGTGTTTTAAGTGCCTTCCTTTCCAAACTGTCTAGACAAGCTAATTACTGCACTACCCAGCACATCATTCAAATGCCTTTTTAAAATTTCCTGTCTGAAAGAGTTGGGTGTGGAGAAGCCCCACTAGAGGGTCCTGTTGTGAAAAAATATCTATTTATGAAGGTTGTAAATAATCCCAGCGCTGCACTCCTGTCTCTCACCTGATCAGACGTAGTGTGTCTGAGTAAGGCTTTAGAGTGAATGATGCTCTATTTAGCCCCCACCTTCAAATAGAATTATCTGAATGTTACTAACCTGAATTTGTTTTTTCCTCACACAGTCAATTATTAAACTATCACAATTAGACTTATTAATTATTTTTCAAGGTAATTATTTGCCAGTTGTTTAGTATACAGATTGCATGTGAGTAAATTCTCAAAATCACATAGGGCTGAACATCTCTAGTGTGGCCAGTTTTGCATCAGTTCTTCCTGAATGTCAGATCGTCATTCTGTTTTACATGACCGCGCTAGGAGAAACCAAAGTAGTTTACACATTCAAACAGCAGAGGGCAGTCAGTACATAGTAGCCACTTAAGACATCATCAGCACTGTGTAAAACTTCTCCAGATGTTCGTTTAGCCAGGCATACTGTAATCTGCATGAGAACTGGGCAAGTCAGATGTGAGTGTGGATAGATGTACTTGACATAAATATAAATGTGCATAATGTCTGTGCTGATGTTGAAGTAAGCATTTTCGTCCCTCAGCAAGGAGACTGGTGCTTGCCAGTGAGCAGGTTACGCATTTAGGGAGGAGACACACTGCTCTTCATCAGACATTATGAATGCGTACACTTTTGGAGAAGCTTTCTGTGTGCAGACTCTTTTTGATTCTACTTTTTTCAACATCATAACCTAAAATATACAGCTGTGATATCATGGCTTTTATATCATGACACCTATCATGGCTGTATGTTGCACAGGTTGCATGAGCAGTTTTATTGTAACTTTTTGGGCCAGGAATATTATTGGAAGTTGTAGGGTATAGTGCTATTAAAGACTGATTCTTCCTCTCTTTTTCTACCCCTCACACCACCCTACTTCTATCTCTCTTTTTTAACTCTTTCACATATAAATCCTGTTGCATGAAACTGTAGAGTGGCTTGTTGGAGGGATACATGCATGGATGGCTGACAAATTTGCAGGCTCTATTGAGCAATCAGAGCATTTGTTTGTTGACTCTGAGACAGTGTGGGACACTTGCCATGACAACTGAAGCTGGGCCTGATATTTATCTTGTGTGTTGACTCATGAGTCCAAAGCCCCTGAAAGCGCAGTGAAGGAATTTTTAGTCGCTTGCCCTAAAGCTACTAAGAATACAGTGGTTCTTTTACGCACGTGTGCTTTTTGCATAAATACCGTCCCTGTGATAAGGTGGAAGTCCATTAGGGTCAGTAGAGGGTGGATTGCCTCAACTTGACCCCTGCTTCTTGGAGCAGTTTGGTCAAACTTTGTATGTGCAGTTTTAGAATTGTCAAGCCAAATATTGTCATTACTTTTGCCGTTTCTACATTTACATGACTGTTTCGAAGATGTAAGGCTCAGTGAAAGTCCAAACCCCAGCTCTGCCACATAAACACCATGAAGACTTCCAAGGCCTCTGGCTGGAAAGCCCAGCCCTGCTCTGCCTGTTTGGGCTGGTCCTCTCCCAGTGATAGCTTACCTGTGGAATTCTCCAAAGCTTTTTTTATATCCCCATTTATACTAGGCCAATAGCTCTGTGCTCTTACAAAGGATAATGTGTACAAACGTAACCCCCCCATCCTCACTCGCCTTTGGTGAAATATAATCAGTCTTTTAGCCTGGGCTTTGCCTTTTGTACCACTCTGAGTTTTCCTTTCCTCCCCTTTTCTCCCAGCACAACATTTGCTTTAGAAGAAGCACACAAAGTTCAGGAGCAGCATTGTCATTTTGAGAGTGCTTGTGTAAACAGGGCTAGATGATTGCATTAAGATGCAGCCCCTCCCTGGGACTGACATATCAACAACTACACCACTATTGTTTAGCCTCAGGTGTTTAATTCCGCTTGGCAGGAAATGCTCTTGCACAAGATAAGTTCTCGAAGTGGTACAATGAGGACATCAGCATGACAGATCCTTAAGGAAATCAGGACACTCTTGGGAAATAGGCAGCATCCTGATTTATTTATTTAGTTCTCTTTTTTTCTGTAACTCGGCAGGTAAATTATAGATTCTTTTATAGATTATTATCACAATCACAGACTTTTTTATTCTTGTCACCGAGTGCAAACTAGTTAGCATTAGCAAGCAAGACTAATAGCTCTAACACCATCATAAGTTGATATTACAGCTGTTGACGGAATAAACATTTTATTTTTTTATGTGTCAATTGTTTTGCAAGTTCTGAAACTCGTTTACAGCAAGGTCCAGGGTTAAATCTGGTCAATGCTCATTTCTGTTCACTGGTGTGCAGGATTGTAATCAACTGCCTCTGCCTGTCAAACAGGCCTCAAGCCAACGTACCTTCAAGGTCAGGCAATGGTTATTAGGCAGGGTTATGGCGTAATGAGAATGTATGATGTATGTTTGTATGTATGTATGTTTGTATGTATGCATGTGTGGTAACGTTGAGGTCAAGTATTGCAAAAGCTATTTAATGTATTGTGTAGTTATACTATAGTCTTGAGCTTTTGATTTTCTTGCATAACTTGATATTCCTATTCTCATTAGTATGGACTTTCTATTCTTATTTTGGTAAAAAAATAATAAATAAATAGATAAATTCAGTGGCAGCAAGTTGCTGCCACTATCTTGCTGCTGAATTTGAGAGAGAGAGAGTGTATGTATGTATATCACCAACAACGTTTTTTTTCCAGCTGATGGATAAGCTTATTTCAACAAGGGCTGCTGCAAATCTGTGTGGGCACAGCAGACCTTTCGGCATGAGAAAAAAGTTATTTTGGGGTTATGGGCAGCAGCGATGCCGGGCATCCGTTAAACATCTAATTAGATTTGTATGGTCTTGTCTGGAAAAAATGCAACATTTCACTGAGAAAGCATAAGAAGAACCATTGGAGAAAAGGTGTTTCCATGTCCTACAGGGCAATTAAAAGTGACTCAAGGGGATAGAGTGGAAATGAATGCATTGGAATATTGGCTTAACTTGCATAAAACAAGTTTTAACACGGCTCAAATGAAAGCTAGAAGTAATTGTGATCATTTTCAGTGTTAATTGACTGACTTTAGTGAGATTAAAGGATCTTCTCTTATTCTCTTGCTGTCTAAGTGTATTATCTCAAATGCATTTTAGATTCAAGATTATGTAAATATTCTACAGGAGGGTAAGGTGAGGGTATTTTGAGCTTGAGTTGTGAACTTTATCTGACCCTGTATGTTTTGAATAGTAGCAAAGATACTGTATTCCTCCCAGATCTTGGAGACATGAGAGCGCTAGATAATGTTTGATGGACAAACAGTAAATAGAGTATTGTGGAGATCTTAACAGAGTGCAGACTAGCGCCAACATAATTTCAAAGGGGAAATCTGCAAGTGTTAGGAGCTCTGTTTGCTCCCAGACAAATGGGAGTCTTCTGAGGTTTCATCAGGCTGAAAAAAAGATATGTCCCAAGGGCTTTTTCATTAAAACCTGTTTACTATGACTAAAGAAAGAACAGCAAAAGAAAGATAATATGATGAACAGACTGTAGATTACCTCTAAACCTGGTAAACATCAGATTGCCCTATGAGCCCTGAAGATAGATTAGTGCCATTTTTCCATTATTCATGAAGCCCATGGGTCTTACGGTCAAGTAGTCCTCTTTAGGTAAATAATATGACCTGGTATGAATATGGGAAATAATAATGTAATGTTCCATAGAGGTGTAGTTATTCCACTTCAGATGGTAGCTGTACATTTTTATTTGTGCACACGAACGGCATATTCTTGTATTGGCCTATGTCAACAGTCACTTTATTTGATCATCTTTAACCTCTATGCATTACATTTCCTGTGTGTCAGTGGGTTTAAAATCTATGGGGCAAAAGCAATAGGCCCTTTTCACAAACATGGCTGACATACTTACCGTTAGCCTTGATTAGCCAGTTAGCATTTTGCGACCCTTGATCAAATCACTTTTTTATAGTCGAGCAGTCATCTAACAACAGAAACAGAAAGTTATGTCAATGACAACACCTGTATTGTGTTATAGGCTATGTTGAAACACAAATTAAGTGATCACAGACAGAGTCGGAGGCGACAGAAAGTTGGCTTCTTAACATTGCTGGCAATGGTGAGAACCGATCTTTACCCTACAAAGACTAAGCGGAAGTATGTCAGCCATGTTTGTGAAAAGGGCCCATTATGTGACAGTATGGCCCCTGAATAGCATCTGTCACATGTAAATTACAGGCTATAAGACATAAGTCTTCAGATATTTCTGGTTGTGGCCAGAGGCAAAGAAAGCAATCACATTCAGAGCTTTGTATATGATCATCAGTGGAGAACAAAACTAAACCGTGTTTACAGAAAGCAATAATTAATATAATTGATCTGATGAAAACATAAAGTCTGGAATGTGACTTTGTCTGACACAGCTGAGTTAAATGCTTCACTGACAGTTGACGCTTAGGTTCCTCTGTCCCTTGGTATCGCTGTGTTCAGGAGAGACGGCGAGGGCGTGCGTGTCTTCTGGGACAGGCAGAGAGAGCCCTCCTTTACCTCGAGGTGGAACCCCTTCGCCACCGACTACCCCTTCATCACCTTTACTTACCACCCTGTGAGGAACGTCAACGAGAAGTTCGCTGCCCTCTGTGAAGTAAGTCAAAGCACTGTTGCAAGACCATCAGCGATAGAGTATGTCATTATTTCATGAAAAATGTGTAATGTAATAATATGGTTTGTCATTTATTTTAGTCACATTTCCCTACCCAGCAAACTTCTCTTGGAAAAAGCCGTTGTAGTGAGATTCATCATGTGGGCGAATGAGTCATCAGACACCCAGAGAAATGACTTACTTGGAATTAGGCACCAGATATCATCCATGTGTAATCGATCCTTTTTGACCTACATAGAAACCAAAAACGGACGCAGATCTGAATTCTAATACTGCATGGTCATTCACCATTTATACCACACTCTCCTAACATGACATAGAACATCATGGTAGCATTGATTCTATTGACAGTCAGCACTCAAATGCTCTTGGCGGGAGGACCTAGCTCCTTGTTTTGACAAATTATGATAGCGTGCATGCAGTGTTTCAAAATCCTTGTAGAGGAATTTCAACATAACCAAGATGTGTATGCACAATTATAGCAGAACGCTCAGTGTGGGTGAAGGAGGACAGGTGGGAAGAAAATGGAGGAATCTTTCACTAAGCAATACAATTTCAACAGTGCCAGGTAAAGCTTTGTCCCCTAAGAATGCCTTATGGTATCAAACATGTAATACATGCTATACCTGCTATATATCATGCAGAGTAAGAGAATAATACTTGGAACTGGAATGATAAACATTTCAATAACTGCGCACAAATGCTGACACCCAACTGCCGCACACTATGTCAAATCATACTGGTGTGCAAAAGACCTGGAAGTTAATCTACTAAGAATGTAACGCAATCCGTGTCTTAGTCCTCATATTACTTGAGAATGAGAAATGTGCCTTGTTGGGAGTGCAGACAGCTCAGGGATCACAACAGATGGGTGGTTTGGTCGAGACTTTGACTCTTGACCTGCACCTCCTTCCTCCATCTCCCTCCTAACTGTTAAATATGGCCCACAGTGCTGGTCAGGAAACGTAATCATGTGACCTCACAGATCACGTAACCAGCAGGAGCACAGGATGTCGAATCTCAGAGAACCAAGGCCATCCCACGCGTTCCCACGCCCTAACAAATGGCGAGCAGCCGCTTCTAAGAAGGAATAGGGGGGAAATAAATACATGTGATTTCTGATGCGTAGAGCATCCTGCCCTCCTGTCCACAGATCCAGAACTTCCGTGAGCAGCTCAGACAGGCAGCCCAGAAAGCCCACGCCATGAATCCGGTTGCTGGGAAGGCCAACGGCGTCCTGGTCCTGAATCAGCCCATCCACATCGAGGCTTACGTGGGCCTCATGTCTTTCATCGGGAACCAGAACAAACTGGGCTACTGCCTGGCTCGAGGAAACATTGGCTTCTAAATTCTTCTACCTTGTATTGAATGGTTCTTTGTCTTTATTTTTCAAATTGTTTGCATATTACTATTTATAGGTTACTGAGTTTCTGTTGATTACTCGTTGTTTGCAGATGTGGATGAGTCGAATTCTTTAAAATTCTAGATGGATCGGCCAAAGTGTTTTTATATATTCCTTTTTTTATGAGGTGTGCTACTTCACAATGAGGTCTAGCTTCTCAACGTGTTTAAATTACTGTGTGATCTCCTCCACTGCTTATTACCAGTGCATGGTGTATGAATACTATCCACGTTTCAACACGGCTCTTCACTGGATGACGGATCCCCTGCTGCTCTCAAGGAGCTTTGTGTTTGCCTCCTCAGTGATATGGTAATTCAACTCTTTCGCAATGGGAGCCCTTTCTTCCTCCCCCAGTTTCTCTGTTAAAAGCTCATTCCCATGCCACTCAGCTCCTTAGAGATTCACTGGAGCATGGGGGCACATTTGTCAGTTTAGTTTGATCATTTATAGTATATTATTACAGTGCATAAGGTGCTGGAATTTCCCCCAGATTTGCTTGTTTACCATGTATCTATCTGCCTTGTTTGGTTCTATCTGTTCTTGTAAAGTGTGCCACAGACGAGCAAATGTAAGCCTATATATAATTGTCTTTTCTTTTTTTAAATAATATATGCATGTTTAAAAAAAAAACTAATTCGAAGATGGCCAGATATGAACTTCCAAAGTGCAATTGTTGTGAAGCATGTACAAATCAAACGTTAACACATAGCCATTGAAAGAAAATTGTGAGCATGTCCTGTAACAAAGGAGTTATCCTTTCAGTTCAAGTTAAAGCTGTCTTTTTGGTCTTGCAGATTTTGTCTTTTGGATTCCTCTGCACTGTGTTGAATGTATTAGTTAATGGTCATACAAATACATTGACCTTGACCATTGTAAATAATAATTAATTCTTATTTGACCTATTTGGTGAAAGGTTTGTTTAGTAAACCTTAGGGGTGACCTTCGACCCCTCAGCAGTGCCACCACTTGTGGTTTTCTCCTATTGTGGCAGGGCAATATTATCACACACGATATTTAGCACGTTAAAAGTGAAATGCTAGACCCATTAAATACAGTTTTGTTCACAAATCTCCCTCGTAAGGTGTAACATCCTTTTCTGAGTGACAAGTGTAAAACAAACTAACCAAGCCAGCAATGAGTTTAGGTTTTAGCTATTCTCATCAGGAAACAAGGTCAAGTAGTGAGTGTCCCAGAAATACAGGCAGCTGTTATTCCAAAAGGTAAAGTATATGGTTAAGTTCAGCACCTTTAGTATCGTGTATCATAACCCTAGGGTTTGAAGGGGTTAACATGCTTCCTCCCAGGATGAGGACGTGTCTCTAATCCTGGATCAAGCACTGCTCTGCCCTGGAGCAAGGCACCTCATCCATATTTCTGCTCTTCCAAGTTGTAAAAGATGTATATAAAAAAAAAAAAGGATTAAATACCAGATAAAGGAGCATGTATAAAGTCATGTAGTTTGGCCCCTCAAGAGAATTTCAGTAGAGTTTCACAATTGTGTTGCTCAATAGTGTTTCAAAACATAATATGTAACTCTTTCATTATCACTTAGTGCTGTATTTATTCTGTTTGGTTTCCATGGAGTGCAAAATAATCATTTAATTCATCGTTGTTTTATTGCCCTGACTTTATCTTCGCTACAGGCAGGGCAGTGAGCAAAACAGTTTGCAGTAGCGTGACAATAAAAGCACGGACCCCCATGTTACAAAACATTCTGAATAATGAAGGAACATGTCAAATTGAGCTATACTTCTTAAGATGTAATGTTTTCGATTATTTTGTTTGCTGTTCAGACGATGCAGTTTGCTTGTTGTGTCATGTTTCAGTTTAATTAATTTAATTAGGCTCCAATCTCCCCATTTATCTTTCTTTCTGTAACCCTTTATTTTCATGACAGATAGTTAAGAGCCTCTCTTCACTTGGCTGTTAAACTCCTAGATGTTTTATGGGAGTTGCTTTTTTTGCCAAGATATAGGGTAAATGTGGGCAAGCGTGTGGGCAGAAAGCAGGAGGGAGAGGCGGTGTCTTTGTTTATGTTCCATCTCTGCGCTTAGATGTTTTTGCATTAGAAATCATCATGTTCAACACTCAAGGTATTGCATCTGAATCCAAATCTGAATTTAAATTAGTCAGGAGTTGCTCTTAACATTACATGCACACGTTATACTCAAGATGAATTGATGGGACAGGACAGGTGGACAGATACTGGAACAACAATTTAATAATAATAGTAATGCATTTTATTTGTACCTTTTCTTCATTCACAATGAATCTCAAAGTGTATTAGGACATAATACACTGTATACAAATTCAACTAGAAAATGCACTCAGTAGAGCACAGACCTCCGCCAAGGAAGCCATCCTTAAAGCATAAGTGTCAAACTATACAGTTTCCCCGTATAAAATACTAACCCCCCCAGTATTTTATAACTATATGGCCGTATGAGAGTAAAATACCGGAAATCATGGCCTGATTCGATTGACAATCAACCTTTTTACAAAGTTTCGTGGTGTTACGTGAATCCGTTTGGAAGTTATGCGCCTTTTTGTGATTGGCCACGCCTGTTGTCACGCCCCCTTTTGGCCAGTGGGCGTGGAAAGTTAATCAGTTCTTCCTTGGCCCATGACCAACCTTTCTATAAAGTTTTGTGGTGTTACGTGAATCCGTTTGGAAGTTAGCCCATGAAGTTTTGTGCCTGCTAACAGACAGACAGACAGACAGACACACAGACAGACAGACGGACGGAGGCGGTAAATATCAGTATAAATGACAAACGTAGTCATTTATTTGTACCTGCAAATAAACGACTGCTGCAACATAGTACAGCAGTCTGTGAAGTGATACAGATATAGATCATGTGAAAGTATCAGAGTGACATGTAGCTTTAGCAATAAATAATGAATATCATTGTTAGCTGCACGATAGTAACTAGTAGCTAGCAATGTTTACAATGTGCACCAATTTATTATTTATTACTGGAACTATACATGTCTACTACACAGCTGAAGTTATATACATACTATTATATACTTTTCTGGCCTTCATTTAATACATTACGATAAGGATAAGTCCTTCATAGTTTACAAATGAAGGGGTCATTTTATGTGACTGTGTGGTGCATTTGACTTATGAATCTGAGTAATGTAACTATTCTTCATCACCTTTTGCGGTGCATTTAGAATAGGTGTGTCTCATTGCATTGTCGAATAGAAATACATAGACACAAGATTAATGACTTTCAAGGTTTTCTTATGAGTGCATTCCATTCTGGAAAGGTAAGTTCGTGCCTGGGGCTAGAGAATATGGCTTGTGCTTCAGTCCAATTATTTTCCACTAGTAACATCAAACTGATCAACTGGCAGATTGCAGCACCTATCAAATTGCTATGGATTGACAATAGCACACACTTCTGACAGGGAATACTAGCCAGAATGAAACTGTTTGACAGGCCCCAAGAGAACTGAATTCTGTAAGCCACTCAGTTCATTATCTTCAGTCTCTCTGGTGCACTGTTTATTCTTATTCTAGAAACATAATCAACATAATGTAAAGGAAATAATATGAAGTGAATATGAACAATTTAGCTTAAGAAGAGGCCAAATGTGAAGCATATCTAAGAGATGGTATGGAGAGCTTTTCTTGGAGGTCAAACCACAGCGGAAGTGGAAATGTCATCCATGTCTCCATGTCTAGCTGGACAGCTCCAAGTAGTTATTTTGCTTGATTGTGATGTGAGATGAGATTCACGTTGCCCTGAAGTGGAATTTGATTGGGAAAGTGAGAGGCTTAAAAACTCCCCATTAATGCTTGTGACCCTGGATGGCCCCAGCTAACAACCAGAGCTGCCTGGGATGCTTGGGGCGAGTAACATAAGACAAATTCTGTGAGACACTCTTGCAATCCTGGTGTGGCACGCAGTCTTCTCATCTCTCTGTAATACCTTCAAAGCCCTCATAGATATGCCAGCTTGGATACCAAAGCTTCTTTTCACAGGTCATGCAACCTCAAGCCACCATTTTCATTTCTCTGACATCTCTGTGGCTTGTTTGTTTGGTAAACATGTTACACCTGTCAATGGAATGCTGGTTGCTAACGGGCCAAGTCCAACAGCATTTATTATATTCTGTGACACTTTCCCTCTTCTCGCCTCTCTTCTTTTTCCATCTGTTGCCCTTGCAGCAGCGCAAGTGTGAAGGAGTGAATGTGTGTGAAAAGGTGTGCGCGTGCATGCATTTGTTCATGCATGTATGTGCATGTGTTTGCACGCTCACGGATGTGGGCTACTGGGTTGTTGTCTGGATTGCTCTCATGTAATGGAGATAGAGATAGTGTTTTTATTTATCCCTCCCCCAGCTGTCACTGTTGTGTCTGGAGCCCTGCGCTGAACTCAGGGTTATGGGACACTTGGAAAACTGTCAAATCCACTAACCCTCCCAAGTATGTAGAATGTCAGAGCCCAGAACACACCCTAGATTCTTATTATGGAAAACAATGGCTATGAGGAACATGCAAGAAATGTTTGACCTGTTTAGCTGAATGTGCTACTTTATGTATCTTTGTATAAGGTTGAAATCAGAAGAGTGGCAATTAATAGTTTGAGATTATTTTATTTTTATCTGATTTTGAATCCAAGGTACATTTAATCATCATGTAAGTTCTCCTGTAGGGAAAAGATGATGTGATGACAAATACAGTAGCCTAATATTTAAGCTTGTTGGTCCAAGCACCGCAGTTGCTGGAACCATATTGTTTTTGTTAGGATTTTTCTTCAGATTCTTTAAAACGATCTGGGGCTCAGAGACCGTCCCAAACAGATGGTGGTGCTGTAACAAGCCACTTTACATTTCAGCTAATAACTCTTGAACCGTGTGGCGTACAATCATTCCCCCCCCCCCAGATACCTTGGCTCAAGACAAATCCATTGCAGATACTGGTTTTCATTTCCACCATACTGGTTTTTCTCCGCCATTTAGAATTTAATGCAAAACCAATATTTAGCTATTTCTCCCATAAATTGGCCGAATCGTTTTGTATTACTCCTGCAAAGGTGACTTGATTTTACGAACAGCATATTTCAACTGCCTACATCATGGCTATTCCAGAGAATTGTGTTACCATTTGGCCAAGACACACAAATGAAGTTAACAGCAAAGATGCGCCAATCTAAACATTTAATGCTAAGCAATCAAACTTCACATACGTTTGTGAAGGGTTTCCAAAGTGTGTCAGATCACATTTGGTCATGCTTTATAATTCTGCTGTGAGGACAAATTGCAACATCTCAGGTATGTGTGTGTGTTTGGCCCATGGGCTTTTAGGGATTCTGCACCATAAATGTTTAAATCTTTGCTTTGATCCATGTGCAGCTCACACTAGGACCTGTCTTGGAGCTGAGTAAGCAACATGTTACAGGACTTACAGTATAATATCAGCGCTATTGAAAAGTGCTCACTGAATGTATGCAACTCATTGCAGTTTATGAGTAAAATATGGCTTTTTAGTGCCATATATTTTGATCTGGAAGTGGTGAGGAGTCTTCGTCTTTGGTGTCTGTGGTTAAGTGGCTGTGATCTCCAAGACTCTTTTGACATTGACCATGTCCATATGTCCATACATGTTTTTTTATGTTTAACAGACATCTTGCATGCAGAGTGTTAATACTTAACATTAAAGCAGAATAGCCCTAAAATACACATGCATTCACATGGAGAAAGGAGGTGTCAATGTGGTAGTATGCCACACATTGCAAATTCTTCTGCAGTCTAAATATTGTTTTGTGGTGCTATGAATTGTATCAAAATATCATTACAGTACATTTTGCTTTATGGCAGGGGTTCTTCATTTTTTCATCCTGAGACCCAAACCAAAAACATATTCTCCCACCCTGCGGCCCTGGCTCATTAAAACATACCACCACAAGGACCCACCAGCAATACGATAGAAACCAGGCCCAATGCTCATACAAATCCAAGACATGTTCATGGTTTTGTTTGTTGCCACATTCATTGTGGTTGACATTTTCATCCCTGTGTAAATTCTGTATAATAAAGGTGCTGTAGGTTAACAACAATCCATAAAAAGCGGATACTTCCACACGCTTA
>OMLI01031473.1:0-15711 GCA_900302605.1 Rondeletia loricata | reverse complement strand
ATCAAAATATCATTACAGTACATTTTGCTTTATGGCAGGGGTTCTTCATTTTTTCATCCTGAGACCCAAACCAAAAACATATTCTCCCACCCTGCGGCCCTGGCTCATTAAAACATACCACCACAAGGACCCACCAGCAATACGCTCACAACCGATTTTGGGTCCTAACACATAAGAAACCAGACCCAATGCTCATACAAATCCAAGACATGTTCATGGTTTTGTTTGTTGCCACATACATTGTGGTTGAAATTTTTATTCCTGTGTAAATTCTGTATAATAAAGGTGCTGTAGGTTAACAACAATCCATAAAAAGCGGATACTTCCACACGCTTAGAGCTATGCAAATTAAGAATTTGAATTAAGGATGCTGAGTGTTCGGTCTATTAGACATCAGAGTGTACCTGTATGAATGTGTTATACACTGAAAAAAGTCAACAAGTCAATTGAAAGTGCCCTGTCTGTGCTTAAGCAATAGTAGTTCCAATCTATTTTTTACTGTGCTGGGAATTCAACACAAAAATAACTGATTATACTGTAATTGCAGGTTGTGCAACTGATGAAAGTTAAGATAGATGTCTATTCTACATTAAAGGAGCACCATTCATTTGGTCAGTGATGATTGCACTCTTAGGAATGGTATATTTGTGCATGGCATATATGAGTATGAATCTGTGTTGCCGTGTCAATCAGCCTGCCCCTTGTTTTAGGATGCCCCCGGCTGGGCAGCCGGTCAGCAGTCGTGAAACTAAGCACTGCTGACAGGCTGCTGGAAAGGCTGCAGTGGAGAGAGAATGAGCAGAGTCTGCATGGGGACCCGGCTTGAGCCCCAGACGTGTATTAAGAATACACACACACGCACACGCACACAAACACTAAACCCACATTCACATCGCTATCCTTTAATCCACATACACACCATGACTCTCTACAAACTGATACCCACAATAAAGACTAAGAAAACTATTGTGAAACCCTCTATCCATTGATAAGAGAGTTGCTGCAGTTTATTCACTATATATTGCAAGTAAACTGTGAGCTATTTTAATCTATACCTTGGAAAACTTTGTGTTTGATGTATTTTGCCCAGGTCATGATTGAGCAAACCTAACATTCCATTTTGTTCCATGTGAAGGCAATTATCATTCACCTTCTTGCCAACAGGGGGAAACAACACTCTGACATTTCTCCTGTCTTCTACATCTAGGAAGCATAGAAAATGCACTATTCCAGCATGCCATTGTGTATAGTGTGTTTTATGTATACATTAAGGATAGCTTTATCTGTTTATTTTACTGTTACAAGCTGCTTTTGCACTTGTGGTATTGTTGTGTATTTTTAAGCCAAATCATATGTATATATAATAATGTCCCCCTCTGACCATGAATTTACAGTCGTATCTCTTTAACCCATAGTTGTTTGCCTATGTAATGAGTGCCACAATAATGAGGATTTTTTTTTTAAATCAGGGATTAAGAAATAAAACCCGAGATTATCTATCTTCTGGTATTTTCATTTAAAAGCCAATCTTTTAAGTATGAATCCTGTTCAAACCTTGCAGTGATAAGTTAATACCACAGACAGTTCAGCATGTTTTTCATTATCGAGATATTAGATATACATTTTGTGCTGATTAAGCAGTGCCAGAAGCTTCCATTGTATTTGAAAATATACCTTTAACATCTGTAAAACTGATAATAATGCCATACTAAATTCAGTGGTGCCAATTATGATCACTTATTATGATGATTCTTCTTCTTCTTGTTCTTATTTTATTATTATTATTATTGCTATTATTACTATTATTCTTCTTGTTGTCATTAAATTATTAAATTCTGCTTAAAAATATAAAGCGTATGAAGAGCTCTTTATTCTAAAACTTTAGCAGAACAACACAACTTTTAAGAAAAAAAGTAATGTGATTTTTTTTCCATCCAATGTGATGATTTTGGCATGTTTTCGGGACTTTTCAAGACATACTGGAAGGCTTTGGCATTGTTCAGTCAGCATAAAATGAATGCCAAAAATCTCAGTAATCGAAAACCATGCCAAACCACAGTCTATCGAGGTAAGAACATACAGTGACATGACATACAGTATGACCCATAAGTCAAAATAGTGGTATTATCCTTTAAGAATGTTAATCACGCTGGCCTGGGCAGTGGCCATCTCTGCCTCAAGGGCCTGGTTCCTCAACAAGTGGAGGAGTTTACGAGTGAGGTTAAGATGTCAGTCTGAGCCACGGTTAAAGACAGCCCTCCTTTTTACTGTCCCCCAGCCTGACCTCCGGGAGAGGAGGGAAGAATGTGATGGCTTGACGCTAAGTGAGTGCCCTGGCTCTCCCTCCCGTCTGACCCCCTCCGCCCAACGCCCCCCAGGCTTCTGTATCAGCCCCTGTGTCCCCAGCAACCTCCTCGCAGCTTGCAAATATGTCCTTGATATGGCTGGCATGTCGTAAGCAGATGTCCCAGTGGCGGGAGATAAATTTGAGAGCAAGGAGATGTCAGGCCGGCGACAGCTGTGGGCTACAATTTCACCAGATGTCCGTGGTTGCTAACCTTCAGTAGACATGAGTTGGCCACCCCCTGGACGTACTTCACATGCACAGTAAATATGTTCTCAACACGAAGCTCATATGAGGCGCAAACCAGAATTCGGTGGTCACGGCTCACATGGCCGGTGCGTTCAGAGGCGTGATTTACAGGATCTTCAGGCACGTACTGATGAGACGCTGCCCTGCGTTTTACTTAAGGAGAATCACAGCTGGAGCGGGAGCCATGGCAGAGAGCCAGTGTGAGAAAGAACTCAATACTCACACTGGATGATCATGGAGACGCATTAAGAGGTCTTACTGTTGTGACTGAAAAGTGCTCAGATTTTCTTTTTCCCCCCCTTGTTCTGAAACCTGTCCGTGCCTGCTGGTGGCACTGTCGAAGCCTGCCTATTGGTCAGAAAGGGTGCTGACGGGTGCAATGTCTGTGAGGGGGCAGAGTTTACATTCCAGCACTGTGCAGTCTGACATGGGGCAGGAGGTGCCACAGATATGGGCATGGCATTTCCTGTTGTGCCACGCTGTGTACTGTCCTGGCTGTGGCACACAGCACAGATTTGGACACATGCAGCCCCTAGAGATACAATAGCAGTCAGTTCAGTGTGATTGAACCAAGCCCAAAATGACTTAAGTTACAGTGCAATGCTTCCTTGCATTGCTGAAATCTATTCAACCCCTTTAAAGATTGTTTTGATAAGTGGGATAGTGTGGTGTTTTGAAAGGCCTCGCATGCTGATAGATAAGCTATTTATCCTTGTGTGATGACTCTGTGTGACTAATAGTCACATAGTGGGAGGAGGTGTGATGACGCCTGTGTGTGTGTGTGTGTGTGTGTGTGTGTGTGTGTGTGTGTGTGTGTGTGTGTGTGTGTGTGTGTGTGTGCGCGTGTGTGTGTGTGTGTGTGTGTGTGTGTCTGCCTGTCTGTGTGTCAGTGTGTACGTGCGCATGTGTTTTGGGGGGTTAGGGATGGGGTCAGACGTTCTCATCACCTTCTCAGGGTGCCTCTGGTTCCTCTGCTCTTTGGTAAGCCACCTGGAAGAAAACAGGATGTTTCTTGTCCAACACACTTTAAAACAATTATTTATATGGCAATACCTTGACAGAGTCGCCTTACGTTAAGTTTGGCACTTAAACTATTTGTCTGATTTTACCCCAGTGTTGATCTGCTTCCCATCCTCTGCTTTCAGTGCAGTCCACCTGAGGGTGCTGGAGCAGCTTTCTTGCCTGTGTGTGTGTGTGCATGCGTGCGTGCGTGCATGTGTGCGTGTGTAGTTGAGTGCAGTCAGTTGGCTGTGTCAGGATGGGGTGGGGCTGAAAAGGAGCAACTGCTGTCTGTAGATTACATGGAAAAGCTGACTGGTGACATATTCATCACATTTTCCACTGTTCCGCTGTGTTGTTTTGTTTCTAACAAGACCAGGGGATTCATGGCTGCTAAAACCCAACAATGCATATCATGCAGCACCCAAAACAATACTGAACATGCATACATTTAAACGTAAGTTTCCCATCAACATGTTGTGTTTGCTTTGAGAGTGAAAGTTCAGCGATTTGTCATCAATGCCATCATGTATGTTCTTCCCAAACTCCGGTTCCCAAGTTCCCATTAGAGTGGCATGGCGCCGAGATCTTTTGGGAACACTTACCCTACTTGTATGTGAGTGTCTGTCAGGATTACAAGTAGTTGAAATGGTTTATGTGCCTTGGGAGTAGTTACTGTAGGAGTTCAGGGAGCAGAGACTGTGCAGGAGCCTGGGAGGATCCACAGCCCCTTGGGGCTCAACAAACCTGTCCTGCAACCTTCTCACCCAGCCTGGTTGTTTTTCAGACCTGTTATTTTCCTGTTTGTTCAACACTGATTTCTGCTTTGCATTACAAAACAATGCCAGTAAGAAACACCCAAAGCGTTGCTTTCGTTACTGTTCAAGCCGACTATATATTATATTAAAGGACTGTTAAGAATGACTACATTTAAGGTACAAATTGATTTATTCTTGTTGTTAGGTTTTTGTGGTTCTCTTTGCAGTTTTGGTTTATTTAAATCAGTTTGGGTTTGTATTGGTCATTCTAGTTAGTTAAACATCTGTTATTTTCATATACTCTACACACTAAGCTAATGGACCAGGTGATGAAGATGTTGGCCTCCTGGTTTAATGTCACTAACCATCACACTGTGAAACGTGTCCAAAGTGGTTTAAAGCCTCTGGGTGCTTGTTGCACTGTGGAACAAGCCAGGAGGCCCACATGACATCAAACAAGGATCATCTTTATGCAACCACTTCAGAGCAAATTCAAATTTATCCTCAGTATTTAGTAATCTAGTATTATGTAAAGTTAAAAAAGGATGTAAAGATACATTTTGATACCATGATTTTGCAATAATAGGAATCATCTCAACAGATCTGTCCAGATAGTATATTATAAAATAATTGATGTGATAAACTCATTAATAGCTCAGTTATGTTCACAGAAATACTGTACATCATGACACTAATGCTGTATGATGAAACATTAGAAAATAAAAGGTAACATATTGTAAAAAGAATCTAAACTCAATAGAAAAGTGAAATCTCTGTTCTTTAGGACTGTATTGAAACTCTCTAGAGAACAAGATAGGGTTAATGAAAATTCTATTTTTTCAATTCAATTCAAAAAAAGGTTATTAGTCCCTCAAGGGGCAATTAAAGCACGCTGTGGTTGAACTTTGTGTCCTTGCAGAGCCAGGTGTCAGTCGGAGACAGTCTGCCAAGTGACTCAGACTCCGCTTTTACGATGTGATGTGAAGCTAGACGTTGACATGGATCCCGTCAATTAATAAATGCCTCTTTTTCCCCCCAGAGGTACAGGCCCATCCTCCTTAATCAGTATTTGCACCCTGAAAACACAACATCACCTAAGTCATGTACAAGGCTTTCTCAGCACTAGTAGCCTACCATGTGGCACATAGGCCATGGGCACCAGATAGAGATATCATTGCAGGCCACTGTACTGCAACGGTGTAAAAAGAGAAGGGCTGGATGTTGCCATGTCTGTTTCACACAAGCTCACGCACCTTTCTCGCGACACCTTAACAGATGCATACATACCATCACAGCCCTCTCACCAGCAGTGATTGACATGTGACATTATCCTCCTGGAATCTGGTCTACCTGACGCCACAAACAATCCTGTGCCACCGCCTCCTGCTGTCCTGGATCACCTTTCATGTGTGGTCATAGCAATGTAATTTCTCTAAGCCTATCAATTAGCGACAAAGGATTACATGGGTCTTCGCTTCAGTTGACCTCATCCCTCTAGTGCATGCACAATTATCTCCACCAATTGAAAAACTAATAAAAACCCAAGGTCATTGTTGAATGTTGAGAGTCATGCTTTTTTATTGACTGTGACTCATGATAGGAATTTAACAGTGAAATCAGCACCAATAAAAGCAAGCCTTTCTCCCACTCTTAAGCCCACAGCATATGCTGTCTCGTGAATTCTGGTTAGCAGGTGGGGAACTTAATATGAAGCTTATGTGAACACAAAGTTTATGTTTAGTGTTTGTTTAGTAACCCACTTTTCCTGTGTACGTACACTACATAAATGAGACATTGAATCCATATGACAATTCTTGCCCTTCACACTGACATCCCACTGTTGTACAGTTGTGGGATTTGTTGCTGATCATCAGACAACATGACGAACATGATGTACAGCGTGATGAACTTTTCTTGTAATTGTTTGATGGCTTCGATTTATTGTGGTCTTGGATGTATAGCCATCTATTCATCAGAGACTCTAAGAAATGCCTCTGAAATATCCACTTTCATTCAAGCGTCCCAGTATATCGACGGCGTGTTTTATTTTTAACGCATATCCAGTGACAAAGGACACTTCAACCCCTCGCTTAGATTACATGTGGATGAGTGTTAGCTCATGGATGGAGGATAATGTGTCTTTGAGCTGCCTCTAGGCATCATTATATGCTACACATACATGCTTTTTAATAGGTTGAGGGGCAGACCAATCACACTTGTCAGGCTGTTGCCAGGATACCAGTGGTGTGGTTGCTAAACACCGGTCCACAACTTTTACATCATGGACTATATTTCTGAAAGTTAGAATATGAAAGATTGTATTACCTCACAGAAGTGCTGAAGCAGACCCCAGGAACACCTGCTCTTGCAGTGTACCATATCATCACCCCTGCTTCCTCATTTAATGCTCTGTCCGCATGTTGAGAAGGCTGATAAGAGCCGGAGATCAATGAAGAAGATCATTATATCTAATCCTAACAAATCATTTGACAGTAAATGATTACTAAGGCAAAGGAACGTGTATGCTTATCAACAAACAACCACTTTAAGTTAACCATTGAATCATCTATCTTTGGGTGACCATCGTTCTGTTCCATTGGTTTCTCTTGTTGTCTAGCGAGAACTCATTCATTTGATTAGGAGTCAGCAGTAAGCTGCTCTACACACATTTATTTTCTGGTGTATGTTGATCGATTCATTATCATATTAACTAATATGTAACTATTTATGTGATTTTGAGAAAGTTGCACTTTTTGACGGTTTCTGTTTGTTTCCCCATTGTGAATGTGAAATGATATCATATTGTGCTCGCACCATTTGCCATGAGCGATGTTGACTGCCATCAAAAGACAGCAAAGACAGGTTTAAAGTTGGATTAGCTGTGATTGATGGTTTGTGGTTCACTGAATATCTGCTTCTCAGATCTGGGACTGGTTGCTGGAAAGCTTTGATTATGTTTACCAAAAGTGCTCTGCTCTAGTCCATGATGGGATTCTGTGCCCTTGGGAAGAAAAACAAAGCAATCCAGTAGTACTCGTTTGAACCAGGGCAGGTTTTAATCCACGGTGTTTTTGTTTGATCTGCAATCCCTCATGTCATGCTGGTAATCCACATTTATATAGGCTACTGTACATAAGGTTTTGTTTGAGGAATCACTGTTCACCATTAGCTTAAGTGTTCCCCTTTATACAGTCCTCTTTTTGAAAGTTTACATTCAAATAAACCTTCAAAGTTAGTGCAGCATACATTATGAACATTAAACAGTTAAGTATTTTGGTTGTTTTTTTTTGTCACTAATGTTTTTCCAGACTTGTCAAATGTGAAGTTATTAATCAACTTTTTTTCTTTCTTTTTTTTTTACAATGCTTATATATTTTGTATTGTCTTTTAGCTCCACCATAATTATTACATGAGTGTATACAAATCCAACAAACAAATCTGGTTCCCACTGGAGCTAGTCATACTGGATGGATTTGTTCAATTCTGGCCCATTGCCTTTTTGTTGCTGCTGGCAAGATTCATCTTCCCATGGTGACACAAACTGATCTCAGGTGTAAAAGTCACTGTGACAAAAGGCACAAACAGGGTTGAATCATAGCGTGGGAAAGCATCCATAATTGTCTCAGAGATCTAATATCCCACAAATAATAATGTGGTGTGTAGAAATACAGGTTATACTGGTCACATTGGCAACGCTCATCCTGATTTATTGTTGTTAATCTTTAGTGCCGTTATGGAAGGGCAGGACTGATTCTTTGAGGTTGCAAATATCTTATGCTTCAGGAGCTAAAATGATTTGTTTATAATGAAAATTTTTTTTTTTACTGTAACACACAAGCTGGTTCATTTAAAAACTAATGTTGTTGTCTTGTGTGACGCAAACCACAATGGATACATTTATGACATTTAATGATCCCTTGAACTTCAACCAACATATTGTCAGTTAAAATAGAGGCCTCCCTATAGGGATGTTATGAACAATGTCAAGTTGCTGGGCAGTTTAGTGCACAGGCCATAAATTATCACCTCTCAGACATCGCACCGGACACTGGTAGTTTTGACTCATCTGGATTTCCCCGACATTAGTCACCAACTGGAATATACACACACACACACACACACACACAAGTATGCCCACACAACCCCCCCAAGTCTGAGAGTGATTGGCCAGAGTGTGGTGTATGTGACTGACACTGATAATACATCTCTCCATAGCACAGCCAGCGTCAGGGCCTACTTCATCAGCTGCTCCACCAACTGCTCTATGGCATCCCATAAGTAAACTCTTGACATTAATAGGCTGTGTGAATGGGACCCCATAATGCATTCAGGAAAATGAACACACAAAGATGAACTAAGGAGATGCTGGGGTTTAGAGTTACACAGGCTCTACTCGCGACCCCTGTTCGCCATCTATGGCTTGACTGCTGATACAATTACAGATTAAAGCAAGCTTAGCGCTGCGGCGAACTCGCTGTGCTCTCTAATCAGAGCCTTGTGAGAATAATAACCACATTAGAGATATGTGCACTCCTACTGATGACAGTAACAGAGATGTGACTGACGTAGCTGCCAACTCATAAACACACGCATACATCTCAAATGAAGTAATAGGGGGTTTGGTGACCGGTTGCCTGAGTCTTAGAGCAATTAATGATGTAAGGGTTTCATGTGTCATTGTTAATATCATATTTAATCTAGAGGTCAGTTTGTCCTTGTTGTGTTGAGAGGTGGACATGGTCAAAGCTATACGGTGTATACACAAGGTTTATTAGAGGGAATTTGTCATATTAAGCTCATAACATAATAATCACCCAGAGATTTTATGATGGTCAGTGATGATTCTTTCAACTAGGCGACTTTATTTAACCAGGCAAACTGGTTAAGAACAATTGTTATTTACAGCAGTGACCTTGGGGAGTAGTTGCTGAGAGAGGGAAAGTTGCACGCGCCCGCACACACACACACACACACACACGGTGCCTTGCTCAAGGGCACGTCGACGTTCATAGCTTGCTATTGTCTCCGAAAGTGGAGGGTTGAGCTTGCCTGACCACGGTCTTACCTCACCAGGTTGGCGTATGCCCTGCTGATGTCATCACTATGGTCTCTCATAGGTGCACTGTAGGCAGTGGAAGGGGAGAGAGGCTGTATGTCTTTATTAAAAGTACAAGAGACCGGCTTAGAAGCTTGTGTTCCCTGGATACACCACATCTATTTATTATCGTTCCCCGCTCTGTGACCCTGCCTTTCATTTTAGCATGCTGAATCATCTGCTATTCATTTCTGAAAACCACAGAACACCTCTAGGTTTACAGTGTCCTACTATTTGGGTGAGAGGGAGAGTCTGATATTGAATTGGAAGCATGTGCTAGGATGTGGCACAATGTCTGCGTGTGCTTCAGTAAGAGCAGTTTATGTGGGCTACTGTGACGGCCTTTCTAGCCTGCGCCGTCTTTGTCTGTTCTCTCTTTAGCTAGGTCCAAGCACTTAATTGAGGATATCTGAGGATAATTGGCCAACTACTGCCAGCTTCAAACAAGAAGGAAGGACTGAGATGTTTTATTAAAGGCTGTTGGGACCGGTCATCTTTTCATCCATCATTCTCCACCGATTTGACATGAAGCATCTGAAGTCCTAAGCCTTATGTTTCACTTCCTCTGATCGAATAAGGTGTTTTTTCTTAGTCAAATGAAGGGCTGATGGGATTCTTGAAGTTACTGAATGACTGGATCTTTGGGCTTTCAGCAGGGAATCAACACACTACCGGGTTGAAGCCTCTTGGGCCATAGTGGGACGTGTGATGCAACACACAAGCCCACAAAACCACTTGGGAATCTGGGTAGAAATATCAGAACAGGGCAGAGGAACAAATGGAGTAGGGGTGAGCTTTTCAGGACAGTGGCTGGCTGTCTGTTTGTGGGGGGGTGGAGGGTCAAATGCAGTTGCTTGATATCTATATCCTAGCAACTCAGGGTGAGTGATATCTTGTACAACTTTAGCTGGGGATTGGTCAGAGAGCTGGCACAAGCCCCTCCTATTTGTAGGGTAGCCTAAGAAAAAATACCTAAATTCAAAACATCTCTCAAACTTTCTCCACTCTCTGCACTTCACCCTCCAGCACTTTAATCCAGACCTATTTGTTTATCTATTCTATTTATTTTTATTTTTTTCATTAATTGTATTTATTCATGTAGATGCACAGTCATTGATACATTGCCTTTGTGACCCGCTGACAGTTTTGAAGAGCTCAGCAAAGTGAAGTTTGGCCCGACAACATGAATTCACCTTACACAGCTGTGCAGTATTGCCCAGAGTTTTCCTTTCATCGGTAAGTACATACTGTAACGACTGATGTGTCTTAGTAGTTTATGTTACATTACAATCAGTGTTGATTTTCCACTTCTTTTGTTAAAGATCTCAAATCCTGAAACAGCACACTCAGCTTAATCAACACATATGGCATGGATTTAACACAAATATGGTAAATGTGTATTCACGTGTAATCTTTTGCATTTATTATTACCCTTTACAACTAGAATTCTGACCAGAGCAAAAATGAAGCAGATTGATATCTGAGTTAGTGAATTTGCTGGGAGTCTCGCTGCTCTTTGTTAGAGCTGGACTGCCATTCAGACTGAGACTGTCTGGAGGTGCAAAATGACCTGAGAACAGTTGTGTCTGCCTGGATCCTCAGCTGCTGGTCTGTCCTGATATTTATAAGTGTGGCATACTTACAGCAACAATGCTTGCGTAGAGGGCCATCAGGGCTGAAGTGGCAGACAGATACATGACACCCCTCTCGCCTGGCCTACTCCATACTGTAGAGCACATTTGGCCATTTCAATGGGAAAGCGCATAGTAATTGAAAAGATTGCAATAATAGAGGGGCACGCTTGTCCTTAATATGATACTGAATGCCATTTTATCCGATGTAAGTCATTCAGTCTGAGCAGAATATCTCTATCTTGTCCCATAAATGTACTCTATAGGTGTACCAGTGTCATTCATGCTGGATGAATGAACTATGTAAGAACTACAGCATCCTCACCAGATGAGTCTTATGTCAGCATGATGGACCCATGTGCGACTAATCAAGCTATTGAAAATCGTACTTTCTATCCCAACATTTGATTACATGATGCCTCAATATTATGGTGCATAATTGGCACCTGAGACAATTAATCAGCACTGTTAATGATAAACCACTCTGATTGTTTTACTTGACCTAAAACAGGTTTTGATGAATATATTACAGTATCTCAGGAATCATATTTACCCTCTCGTAGGTGGAGAAAATGGGTAGCACGGTAAACTGAATGGTTACATGCTAGGGCCTTTGCAATGGGAAAGGCCTTGAAGTGGACATCTATCTATACATCTGTCTGCATACATACATACATAAATACATACTGTACATCTCTCTCATATATATATGAAGGGTTTCATCCCAAAACGCTATATATCCATTTTGCTACCTGAAATTTATCAGGCAATATTTGAAAAACATAAATGATTCTGTCCTCAAAAAATGAACTATTTTATAAGCAACTGTCTTAAGATGCGTCCTAACTTCAACACTAACCCATGATGTGCTTAACTGTGGGTGTCTTTTTTAAAATTTGTATAAATGCTGGATATCTAATTTTGGAACAAAACTATAATAACTATAATCTAATCTAGTTATTGATTTTGCAGGTGATCAGACACATAATGCTGACATTTATGTAATCTTGATCCCCCTCAAATGATAATAAATAAATGCCAATATTATTTTAAAAAATCATTCGTGATTATTTCTTGGGACTTTCAGTGCATGTAGAGCATCTGAATTGTACTATAGGTTGTCTGATTTACATTACTGTATTATTGTTTACATGCTGTATTGCGCTGCCTCAGTTTAATTGGCATTAGCATTTTCATGTTTGCCAGGTTGACATGGATATCTGTCTTCCTGCTGTGCTTGTGTGTGTGTGCTGTCGTGTGCTGTGTTTCTTGCACTTTGCGCTACTCCTCATTTGTGTGCACACCTGTTTCACCGCTCATTATCATAATGTCACAGTGTCTTTGTAGTTGTGTTCGATGATAGTATCATGATAGTCAGCTTGCATCAAGTTGTGTGCTTTGAGTGCAAGTTCTTCTGCTGTGAGCATTTATCCATGAGTCCGGCTTGATTAGGCCTACAATAACTGATTCATTTATTAGACCTAATTCATGAGTTATCGATAACTACAGCACTACAGGTATCTCTTATGAACTAGAGCTACAAAAGTGTGATGACATGTAATAACATCAGGTGCTCAACTACTACTGTCGATTTCTGTATATTTTTAAGAGAGATTAAGAAGGAACAGTTTGCCACTGCTCTTTTGGCAAGGACTTTGTATTGTGTGATCCTTTCACACAAACATGTTGAATACATATTATATGGGTATATAGGTTTTTCAGATAAAAGCTGTTGCAAATGGTGCGTACATTTTTTTGGGGGAAAGCACAGCCAGCATTTTTGGCAGCATACATTTTCTGATTTTGTACAATTTTCACACAAAGTAAAATTTATGAAAAACCTATATCATTTTAGTCTAACCTTTCTCTCCTCCTATCTTATTTTCTTTTTCTTGAGCTTTCTTTTTCTAAAGGAGTTTTTATCTGTCCTTTTGCCCCAGAGGAATTGACTTCAGACTGTTTCACTTCTATAAAAGTAAGGGGATGAGAGGAGGAGAAACTTCGGGGCTTTCTATTGTTTAGCAGTCATGTCCCTCTTCCAGCCAGGGCTGACAGACGAGAGGGAGAAGGGCTTAGGTCTTTGAACAGGTGATTAATAAAGACACTGGAGAAGGCCCCTGATCGGCTGGGCTGTTTGTTTTGATTGCATTTTCATCGGTCGGTGTGCCCAACCTGCCAAGAGACAATGGCCATCCCTGTTTAGCGGTGACCTCTGCCCCAGTCTCGTCTGGAGGGGCTTGCTCTGTCTTTAAGTGGATGCTGAACAGCCTTCGCCTCAGGCTAACTGAAAAACTCTCTGAGTAACCAGACACCCAAAAGCAGGCAAACAACAGTCAGAACTGGGATAAACTCACACACTAACACATTTTAGCCTGGGCAACATTTTGTATCGTATAGTCAGGAAAAATAGGTGAGAAATTGCAGGTACTGTACCCAACCATAGACACTCTTTGCTCACTTGATCATATAGTCATAAACTTGGTACCCCTGCATGTCGTCGCTGTTGGGTGAGAACCTTGTATCTCCAAATTGTAAACTTTTCAGGAACTACGAAAAACAGCCTTGTTTTTACCGTGATGACAAAGCTTTTTTGACATTATCCAATCGGGTTTGAAAGGGGTTTATAACCCCAAGAGGTCGGAACATTTTCTCAGCCTCTAGAGGACCATGTAATGCTTCAGTTTCATTTAAAACATGTAAATCATCCAAATTGGAGTTACCAGGTTTTCACACAACAACAGTGACATGCAGGACTCCTGGTTGTTTCTGCTGCAGTCCTATTGCTTAGCATCCAGACTGCCTGATTGATGTATTAACGTTTACACTTTCAGCCTGGTAGTGTTATTTCAGCCAAGCCTTCACTCTGCAACCTGGGACTGAATCCACTCAGCACCTGCTAACTTATCTGTGTGTTGTTATTTAGCAGAAATGTGTATTAAGTATCACAGTGTGCAGGACATCAACAGGTGTAGGCTACAGCTTTATTATGGACCCTATAATGAAATGCATCTATAGGCTTATGCTGCTGTGCACGTTGAACCTGATCCACAACTTTTGTGATCATATTATGTCTGACTCATCAACAAAAAATGTATGTGAATATATAAAGCAATAGCTTAAACAAAAAAATCTATTAGACGAATTGATGAGGTGACAGTTAAACTAGGTCAGCTAATTATTCTTATTTTAAAGGAGAATTCAAGCCAAAATCAAATAGAGTTTAAGTTAAATTGAGGTCATCACACCTAAATCCTCCCTCTTCAATGAACAGCAACACAACCTCACCTGTTTGACCTGCAACCTACCTGTTTGTTTTCTACATTCACTCTGCTGTCCATTCCCTAGGATTCATCTGCATCTGCTAAACTCCAGGAGGCCACAGACTCTTTACATCCATTCTGAAGAGCTTTCTCCCACACTGTGCATCCATCCTCCTCTTCCTCTCTGACATGCAGGCAAAGTGATAGTGAGATTGTAAGGGCTTTAATATGACTTATATATAATCTGAAAGGTGTGAGCAAGTATACATAAACATAATCATAATCATTGCAAGGTTGGGGAGCATATGCCATTTTTGGTAGTTATTCAATAGACAAGCTGCAGTGATAGCCCAAGGCAAGGCTGTCTAAAGAATCATTATAATAAATGTGATAAAGAATAACTTTACAGTATTTCACTAATGTACATATTGAAATGAAGAGCACCGTTTTAAGGTCCGTGTTATTATTGGACGTTAAAAAATGTTGAAGAGATTTTTGAAGATTATATTGAACAATCTGTAAAAAATGTAATGGAATAAAAAAAGATAATTATTAGGCTCACGTCGTTTAATATAATTGTGTAGATGTCTGATGAATTTGGTGAATAGTGATAGATTTTAATTCACCTAACTTTTACAGATTTTTAAAAAGGCCCGCAAATTGTCAGGTCAGTCTCCTCCCACTGACTTTGGTTGCCATGACAATTAACGAGGGCAAGTTAAGCTCGGGGGCAACAAGAGAGCAAAGTCAGAGTCAATTAAGATCGAGGATCACGTAAGGTCTACACAAAAGGTATGGGGACTTTACACATATTTATCCTAGAATAATTGTAGATGAAAATAAACTCCAGACCATAGTTTGGATTTAGAACAAGTCAGTCTCTCTGCAGACAGGCAGGCCTCTGGGGACGCAGGCCATGTGCCCCAACTCAAGGCAGGAATTTGTCCAAAATAATACTAATTATGATTGAATAGCTAGAATTACCGATATATGTGCCAGCCTCATGATAAAATAGTTGCACTACTGTGTGATAACTTGATGAATTGCAGATATGCCTCCAAATTGTAGGCCTAACAGTAGTAAAAGTTGAACCTGACTCTTGTGAAAACAAACCATCTGGCAGAGTCAGGTTAAGTAAAGTTAGCTTGACATTGGAATTTGGATATTCGGTGCATATTCTTTTTTTCCGTCTTAAAGAACTTGTAAATTATGCAAAAGCACCTTGATGAATATATTTGTGATTACTGGAAGATGCAATACAATTTACACCCACTGATTCAATTTTTTTGCACAAATATTCACACACACACACACACACACACACACACACACACACACACACACACACACACCCACACACACACACACACACACA
>OMLI01031463.1:0-14328 GCA_900302605.1 Rondeletia loricata | reverse complement strand
CTGACCATATTGACTCAACCCCTAATCACGCGATCTCTGCTAGTGACGTCACTATGCCCTTATTTGGGCATGATGCAATTACAGCAATGTGATGATGTCAGTCACTCAGTCAGTCACGGACATTTGACATCACTATGCCCAAATAAGGGCATAGTGCCATTCTTTCATCTAGAAACATGTAAAATTGGGGGGGAAATGGAAATACTGAGTACTTGTACATTTGTATAGAATTACTGATGAAGTTATTACAGTCACAACAGTATTAACCTGGAGCTGGAAAAGCAGATATGGAAGGGTGGCAGATTGGAGGTTGAGGACTGTGGTGTATTGTTTTGTGGACCTTATGGCACCATCCGTACACTGCCATAGCTCGTTGCTAGTAGGGAAAAGTAGCTTTGGTGTCTTTGTCGTTATTCACGTCTTGCTCGTTGCTTGAAGAAACAAATTCGAATGCTTCCGCCGACCGGACGTGAAATGGCCAAGCTGTGGCTGGAGATGATGTCACGATGTGATGATGTCACTACGCCCAAATAAGGTTATAGCATCACACCCAAATAAGGTAATAGCATCAGTCACGGACATTTGGGGTTCTAGGGCTAGAATCGTCCAGCCAAAAATAATAGTCCAGGTTTATAGCGAATCTTACTGCAGACTCAAAAAGATCAAATTGCAATGGATTTAGTTCAGGCAGAAAAAATGCATCCAAGGCACTCTTCCCATACAAAAAATAAAAAGCCTTTATTATTTATTGGCTAATGCACAGCATACATAAGGTAAAACAATTTTTAAAGCACAGACGCATTGCGGCACATACAAAGCCTTCCTCAGAGTGCAAGATGGATTTAGTGACCCAAAATCAAGGCCACAATTAGCTCGGTGAATTAGCATGTTAATGGTGCAATTCGACTGGGCAGACTTCAGTGGCACATCCCAGTAACTCTTAATAGATATAATTTACCCGTGTTCTAAATTAATTGAGCTGACTCACATAACGCATCAGCTACACTAATCTAAGTGGCAGTGATGAAACTTCAGTGATTGTTATTTTACCTGTGCATAAACAGTTGTAAAGTTCAACAGCTTGCCTATTTTCCACTCAGGTTTGGTGGATAAACCAGTGGCAGCTTGCATGTAAACCTACTGTGACCACAGCGAAGCATCAGAAGGACAAAAGGATCCAACAAACTGTTTTCACAGTGAGTTTATTAAAAAGAATGGAAAAAATCTAATAATCGTGGCTGTTGTTGCGACTGAACATAATAAACTCAAAACACACATCCTGAGGTTGTTCCAAGACAAGCTGAAGCGTATAAAATTACAGAGACTGATAGCCCACTCTGTAACACCACCCATCCAGTTCCAGAGCAGGACACTCACTTGTGTACACACGCATACACACACACACACACACACACACCCTACTGAATTTCTCCCATGTAGAGCCGTTTATCACTGGAGCCAGAGAGCACTGTTTGGAGAGAAAAAGAGAGAAAGACAACAATATAACTATTATTACCATTTTATAACCATTTTCCCACTGTGAGGAGTTTGAGGTGAACACATATAACCAACTAAAATTTAAAATGTCAAGGTAAAATGAGAGAAAACGAGTTAAGTGAAAAAGAGTGGGAGGTGATCACTATATTCTGACATAACCACATGACCTTCCCTCTGCTCCCCTCTTGTGTCTCCAAATAGCTCCGTTCTATTCCTCTAAAATGTAATAAGTGTGTCATATGAGACTATAGCAGTTGTTCCTCTCACCTATAGGCTCCTCTGGGTGGAAGGCCACTTCATTGACAGAGCCAGCATGGCCTGGCAGCTTGTACAGGATTCTACGGGACGTGGTGTCCCAAACATACACAAATCTATAAATAAATAAAAAAACACACACACAGTCACAGTAAATAGCAAGAATGACTCCTAATGTGAGACATCGCAAAGCTGAGACATACTGATACTGAATATTTATTGTATCTTTTATTATTGTGCATTTTGTACTATGTATATGTCATGCTTTTGTTTGTGTTTTAAGACAAAACGTGTTTTTGTATTGTTTTTATACTCCCTGTTACCACAAGAATTTCCCTGAACTAGGATAATAAAGTATACATTGACCTATTACTGTGTGTGCAAGAACATGTTCATTTGTTGTGCGTGCACATATGTGTGTGTGTGTGTGTGTGTGTGTGTGTGAGGTTGCTTCTTACCGGTCAGCTGAGCCTGCAGCTATCTTACTGCCATCAGAAGACCAAGAGCACCTCAGCAGATTCTAAAAGACAGGACCAGATGTTCAAACCATGACTGGATATGACTCATTACCATGACACAACCATTCTTAATATACCATAATGAAGAGGAAGGCACAGTGAAGTTTTACAGCATTTCTTTACTATATAGTACAGTGACGGGAAAGGCTGGGAAGGATAAGAGAGGATCTCAAAACATATATTTGTGCCTCAATGACTGCAAATGCAAATGCTCCTTGGTATCGTGTGATAAAATGTATTACTCTGGATTCTATCAACAGTGAAAAAGTGGTGTCAGTGCAACCCTAAGTGCAAGTATATTGTATGCGCCCTAGGCCAAAAAGAGGGCCAGAAAGTTATTTTATTACCTTCTCAAAGTTGTGAACATTCCCCTGGAAAATCTTCACACATCTCTCCTTGGGTGCGAATGGTCGAACGTCCCAAATACGCACTACACATGGAGATATACCCAAAAGTTAAATAAAGGACACACCCCTGTAAAATTCACACTCACACACACACACACACCCTACCTGTGTTGTCCATGGAGTTGGAGAGGAGGTAGGATCCCTCGGAGCTCAGACTGAGTCCAGTTACTGAGTCGCCATGGCCGTGCATACTATAGATCAGCTTATTCTGCCTCAGGTCCCACACCTGCACAGCACACGCATCCATTTTTGAGAATGTATTGAAAATGATTCACATATGCAGATGCATATACAGAGCAGAGAGGTGGGGTTAACCATGAAAAACTCACCAGCAGGGTATATACATGCACCCTACTCCCTATTCCCATATATTTTTAGATTGTCCGTGCAGGAAATCTAAAAAGTTTGTATTTTTGTTGGGTTGTCACCATGTTAGCGATGTTAACTCTAACATAAGTGTCCGTCTCCGCTGTCAACAGACTGTTCAATGGTAACTGATAACTAAAGAGCAAGGCAGCGATGCCAACCAGTTAAATGTACCCCAAAAGTACCCAGATAGGCCATGTATATTATATAACACTTTTCTCCAGAACCTCTTCGCTGTACAGTACAATTTTAATCCGATAGGCTGTATGATAGAGATCCCATTGTGATAGGCTGAGGTAAATCTGGAGTTCCTATTTATGCTCAGGTAGCATAATTTCTAAAATCAATATTTGTCAGCATTTATGTAGAAGTGTTACAGTTCTGTTGAATAACTGATTTGAATGCCCCAGGTCTTTCTTTGGTTAACTCCATTTATCACTGGGGACGTCCGTACTCCAGAAATGTAAAAATACATAACTTGATTTTCCAGCAGCCAAGCTTGATATTAATAATTTCCATGACATTTTCAAAATCATTTTGAATATGTATGATTTTCTAGAACTTTTTCTGGCCTGTAAAATGCAGTTTTTAAACTCTGTGACTTCTCCAATACTGTGACTGTTCAAACCCGGTACCTTGATGTCGTTGTCGATGCCTCCTGACAGGATCTGATCACTGGTGTCATTGAAGGTGACGGCCAGCACCTGATAGGTGTTCTGAAAAGTGTGGAGCGCCCCCTTCTTACGGATGTCCCACAGCTACACACGCATACACAGAAACACACAAAATCAAGATCAGAATTATAACAACAATCAAGCTGTAACATTAAACATACATTTATAACAATAAACCAGTGGGCTCTCAGTGGTTTCCCCAAAACAATCTTAGTACCAAGTCCATTTATTCCCATTGGATTTCAACAGAACAAAAACCGTTTTGCTGTCAGGATGCACACACACACACCATGTACTTGTTTTGAGCCCAGCTCTAGATCCGTCTCAAATCTCATTCCCTCTCCACCATCTTTCCTGTCTCTTTCTACTGTTCACAATCAAGTGAGCGAAAGAATAATCGAACATTTAAGATAAAATCACCTTACAAATCCATAAAAAATAACGATACATAAAAACAATATTTAACAAAGATGCAGTGTTAAAATGCTTTCCAGAGACTCCACTCCCTGATTGTGCCCAGAGAGAGTCGAGCAGTTAAAGCCCCCTCCACTGGAACCACATGTGTGCCCCCAATCATCTATGATCAAATTCCACCAGAGCTTTACCCAATCTCACTACAGGTCAATGAAGTTTCATCTAATCTAATCGTAATCGGTAGCTGGAAGTTTCACCTTGACCGTCCCGTCATCGCTGCCGGTGCAGACCAGCTGGGGGCCTCGGCGGGCCGGGTAGCAGGAGTTAACGAAGGAGGTGTGGCCCTTCAGACGCTTGATCCTCTCGCCCGTCTCGCTGTCCCACACGCCTACAGTCTTGTCCGTGCTCGCTGAAAACAGTATGCTAACACACACGGCAACAAAACACACATTCAGACAATCAATCCCACGCTGTATTTATCACTGAAAAATAGATGCTGATACCTTGTGTGTGTGTTTCATACCCAATGGGTTGACCCATGTATTAGGAAGCATTAGTAAGTCTGACACACCTGTTGCCAACTCTCTCATCTCGCTAGCAAGCTTTATCTAATGGGAAATGTGCATTGCTCTCCATGGAGCGCAGATGATAGCATGAGCTTAAATGTTTGCTCTTCTAGCAAGGGTTAGACCGATGTGATATGGCTAATAGCGTTATCGCTTTTTCTCGATTGACGCTGTCAATAGCCGATATTTGGTGCCGATATTCAATATCTTTAAATTGGACCATTTTCATGCCAAACAAAATCAAAAAGTTACAAGGATTCAATGTTATTTTATTCTTGGTAGGGTGAAAAGGCCTCTAAAACTGCATTTAGATCATCATATAATCCTAAAACTCTCATTTAGAACATAATTTAACACCAATGTTGTACAGGCTGCCACCCCTGAAGCTACTCCCACACCACACCAAATATTTTTTTGGTCAGCTACCTGAAAAAACATTAATAATAATAAATAATACTCATCCATACTTGGAATCTAATCATAGATTGACTTGGACTAGTTGTGGTTGGCGAATCAGGGAGAGACCTCCACCATATCGGAGGTGGTCAACACAGACTGGACGATATCAGATTTGTATCCAATCTTGGCAAAGCGAGATATCGGTCTAACCCTACTTAATGCCCTTTCCCCCCCTTCTTTCTTTTTGTTTTTGCACTCATATCTTTAAGTTTGTCACTATGCCTTTTATAAAGAAATGTGATTCTTTTAGGCTAGATTTTTGTCCAGCTATTGTTTGGCAGTGAGCGAAATATACATTTGACTTTATACTTTATACTATACTTCATACCCGCCATCTGTGTTGTAGTGCAGCTCCATCACTGCTCCACTGTGGCCCTTCAGAGTGGCAAAGTTATCACAATCTCCATACACGTTCCACATCACTGCAGCAAGCAAAGAGAGCGTATGACAAGTTATTCACAGAAACTTGCAGCGTGCACGAATCTGGACGTGGATGTGTGAAATTAAGGGCCGTCTTCTGTCAATACTAGTTTAAATGCGAGGGTTAATGACTTACATATGAGCCTGTCAAATCCTGAGGAGGCCAGCGTGGCTCCGTTGGGGTGAAACTTGCAGCAGTAGACCTCTCCTTCGTGGCCACACATCAGCATGATGGGAGCCTGGAGACTGGAGCTCCGCGGGGGACCCTGGGGAGAAAGCGCAGTTGTCATGCATTAAGTCTTTCTGACCCTAACTGTACAGGTGTGTGGGTCGAAAAGAAACATCACTGACTGGACGTTAATGCATGCAAGTTTCTGAACAATGCTGAGCATGGCTGGGTGAATTCAGCACATCAGATTATTTCCTGCTTTTGCCTTTATGTTTTTTTCCTCCCCTGCTGATACATTTAGGTAGATTGTTAGCAGCCTATTCAATTAAGAACAACAATTGTGGTAAAGTTACTAGTTTTAAGGCTTGCAGTGACGTGTTTTGTGTTTTGATCATTTCAAACAAGTAGCTAGTACGTTTGGTTAACTAGCCAAACTGCCCCTTGTAAGCATCAGATTAGGTTTTCCATACCATGGCCACGAGTTGGTGAGACTGAGCCGCGGCGACCAGCTCCGTCCGGGCCCGCTTCACCCCGGTAGACACCACGGCCATGTCCGCTGCTCTCTTCTTAGGCTCGATCATCCCGGGGAACTGGAAGAAAACAGCCTATGTACTGATATTTTGTACTTGAATTCACCAAAATGAATGAACTTCTTTCACGGAGGGACGACGACGAAGTAATACCAACGAAGAACAGAGAAAAGGCCCTTCCGGTAATGACGAGGCTTATGATTGGTCGAGGTTTACGCCGACGCCGATGATTGGCTACCTTGCTTGTTGACAAACTCGCTTGCACCGGATGTAATACCGAAACGAAGCTGCTAACACGCAAGGTAACAATAACTTTATTTGTTTTCTTGGACGTGTATTATGTAGCGTAATATTGTGCAATATTGGTGCAGCTGTTTAGGACTGGAATAACCGTTCCCGTCTTTCTTTGTCGGGTTAACGAGGTTAGCTAGCTCGTCTTTCAAACGTTGGTTAGCTACTGCGATCAGTGAAACAACAAAATAATTTCGCTCATCCATTACCTTGTCATAGCCATGTTGCCACTGTGTTCATGGGTGTAAAAGGAAAGGATGCAATTATATTCTGCTGCACTAGTTTATCTTCTATCCCAGGGCTTCTGAAAACTTTTTCTTACAAAGAATCCCAAATAAACTCAAGACTGGGGAACCCATAAGACTATCATTTATCCCGTGAGAAGACTCCCATCTGAGGGAGTTTTGTTTTAGCATGGGAGATAACAGTGGAGAGAATGAAAGCTATGACCATAACAGTGATTCTTATGCATTATTCCATTGTGCTAACTACTAGAAAATGTAATATTTGTGAAATTAAACTATTCTTCCTTTTGTTTAGGGCCCTCCTAAGGTCTCTATGAGATCTCTAGACTCACTTTGAGAACCACTTCTCTAATGAATGTAATCTTTTCAGAGTGAGTGTATATATCTATGATCTACCACCGTTGAGACGATGTCTGACTCCGATGGCCCAGCACCGGAGCCCGCTGGGCTGGACGGTCTACCACCCATATACAGCATTTCCAAAGGAGAGGTGGTGTCTGTGCAAACATATGGAGCCTTTGTCCGGCTGCCAGGTTACAAGAAGGAAGGTGGGTGGAAAGACCTTCTTGTGTGTCTTAATCCTTTGAGGGACATTTTTGTGCAGTTGTTTTGGGGTTTTATATCTTAACAACTAAATCCCTCCCCTTTACACATACAGGCCTGGTGCATGTGAGTGAGATGTCGGCCTCACGGGTTGAGAATGCTGCAGAGATTGTCGATGTGGGGGAACAGGTGTGGATCAAAGTCATCGGGAGAGAGGTAGCCACACACACACACACACACACACACACACACACACACAGTGTTGTATGTAAAACCCAATCTCAGTGCAGTTAGAGCATGATAACTGTAGCTCTGTCCTCTGCCCCCCAGATTCGGGGTGATAAGGTGAAGTTATCCTTCTCAATGAAAGCTGTCAATCAGGGAACAGGGCGGGACTTGGACCCCAACAATGTTATGGCAGAGTAAGTGCTTACAGTTTTACTATGCTGTTTGTCTGTGTCTGTATGTGTGGGTGCACGTGTGTGTGTGTGTGTGTGTGTGTGTGTTATTATTGTCTCTGTGTATTTGTAGGCAGGATGAGAGGCGGCGCAGGCAGTTTAAAGACCACACAGGCAAGAGGATCACACTGGAGGCTGTACTCAACACAACATGCCCAAAGTGTGGCTGCAAGGGTATGGCCATAACATGAACAATACGACAGTCATATCTTGAAAAGTCAAAACACTAATGCTAGAGATGCAGACTGCATTTGTTTCATCACTCAGAAGGTTTCTCGTTTGAATTTAATTTGAATTCACTTTAAATCCATTCAGTCATTTCAGTCAATCTGTGCTCTTTTCAGGTCACTTTGCTAAGGACTGTTTCTCGGCTCCGGGGTTGCAGTACGCCCTTTTGCCTGAAGAGGACGATGATGAGCCACAGCAGCAGCAGCAACAACAGCCCTCCACTGTCACGCCACACCAAGACTCAGACAAGAAGAAGAAGAAAAAGAAGGTACGTAACTGCTAATTTCCAGGGTGGCTCTCACCTCCTTATTTTCTCTTGGGTGTGAGGCATTTGTCAGCCTTGTGTGTGGGGGCAGCCTAAGTTGTGAAAGGCCATTGCAAAGCTGCCCTCACTTTTCTAATGCATGAGTAACCCATATCTCTGGTCTGTAAGCACAATAACCCATGTCTAGTGTTTGGGGTTTGAGGCAGTGTGAAGACGATGCTTGCTTTTCACATATTTCCTCAGCGTCATGTTCAAGCTCCTTTCATTGCCACACAGCGAGGTGGTAGTAGTTAATCTATTGTAGACTGCACCTCATTAGAGTTTAACTCAGCTCTACAGTGTGAAAAGAGCAATTAACTCTTCATTATTCATTCTTCCTCTCATCTGTTTATCCTCCAGGAGAAGAAAATGAAGAAGAAGAGGAAGAGGGAGAGAAAGGAGTCGGAGAGTGACAGCAGCAGCAGTAGCGACAGCAAAGCCAAGAGGGGGCGCCGTGATCACACTCATGACAAAGAGGACAGAAAGAAGAAGAAACACAAGAAACACAAATCGCACAAACACAGCTGAGGCTGGCACACACCGCAACCCACAATTCAAACACACACACACACACACACACACACACATCTACACTCATACACACCGCAGCTATCAGACAGATGCAGAAGAGGAAGTGGGTAGAGACAGACAGCCTGCTGGTTGTCTTGTCATTTTTTAGAAATCTTCATTTTGCTTTAGTCGCTGGTGTTCATACATTGATATATTCTTTTCTGTCCCTGTGAGCTTCAATAGTGTTTGGAAGCCTATTAAGACCCACTATCAAGTGTCACAAAGCAAAGGGGGTCAAGAAGGAAAGCACTGAAAAAAATCAGAATACAATTCCCACTTGTCCTGAAGTAACCGGCGGCTCTCCCACAGTGGGGGCTTTACAGATCATAAGTAACCAGATAGGTGTAAGCAATATGGCAGCAGGCCACTTTCCCTCTTGGAAATCCAGATATTGTTTACACCTATCCGGTTTCCTATGATCTGAGAAATCCATTAAGGAGGACGGTCAAGCCCTCTTGGGGGGATGAGACATGAAATACTTCAAATAACGTACACGGAGAGATACACACCCACACACATAGGAAGTGGTATAGACACAAACAGGAAGTGTATGCAGCACAGGAGAGGCTGACAGGAACCTCATACTATGGTGATATCCTGAGTCGGCCCACCTTATTGTGTGTTTGTGTGTCTTACCTCTCTGGTCAACCAAGGTCTGCTCACAGTATGCATGGTCCCCTTCCTGCATGTCAACTGTTAACTCCATTAAAACTTTTTTAATGGTCAAATGCCTCTTGATCTCTTTGTTCCTGGACCTTGAACGCATAATGTTTTTGGAGAGGTCAGCCCCTGAGGGACCAAGACAAATACACATACAGATCACACATTCTCTGGACACCAGGCTCATATTGAGTTTATTGGGTTCAGGTAGGGTGAGTGTCTCAGGTTCTCATATGGGGAAGAAACAGCAGGACAGAGGGATTTACACAACGTGGATTTCAGGTTAGGCCATGCCCCACAAGGTCATACTCAGGAAATGGACATAACGGCTTTTTTTACAAAATATTTTCTTTTTTTCTGAGAAAGATGACCCTGATATGGTCATGTCAATGCAATACCAGATAAGGGGTCATGTGGAATTGACATCTTGATTTTCTGAGTTGTTTTTTTACCTTGTTTCCAAACGTCTACATGTAGGATAATGTAGTGATAGATGCACACTGTGTTTGGGCCTAGATGAGCAGTCAGAGGTATGGGTGCATGGTATACGCAGACAGACAAGGCTTGTTTCCAGTAACAATGGCTCGACACAACCCCAGTACACTCCCCCAGCAATGACCTCCATTCATTGGTTAACCTGACTATTCTTTAATTTCTTGCATCCTCCTTTCTCTTATTTTGAAAGCTACACCAGACAGATGAACAAGTTTGTCAGGTAAACATTATGTATGATCCTGAACTTTCATTGTCATTATTGTGGCCTCATGATACATAGCTGCACATAATCACAATGCAATGGCAACGATCACTCACTATCCATAAAATCAATAACATTTCCTAAGTGTTGTATTGTATTGTTTTATGGATGGGGAGGGATTGTTCCCATTGCACTGTGACTACATAGGGTTCATGCTCTCTTGTGATAAGATGTTTGTGTGTTAATCAGTGTTAGGTAATAGTTCTGGGTTCAGATTGAGTTTGTGTTGTGGTGCCAGAAGTCAGTGTACGGTGGCCTATCTTGTCCTGGTAGAGTTTTATATAGAGGCCCTCTCACCCTGTCTCTGGTTGGTAGTCTGTCTTAAACACATGATGCCAATCTACCGTGGGAGGGGAATGATCCTAATTTAGAGCACACACACATGCCTACGGTCCAAAAGGACATAAACGGACACACCTACAGGCTCTGAAAAAACCTTCCCCTGACCTAGCCAGGGCAAAGTCAGGATACACACTTGTATGTACACACATATACACACACGGTGGGAGCTGTTGAAGAGCTATAATTAACCTCCCCGTGATTCTCTGTAAGTCCAGCTGAGGTCACAATGTTTGGATCCACTCAGATCTGTACAGTACTGCACTACTGACCTCTTTAGCCCTGGTTTTCTCTGTAAGACAGTCATACACACACACACACAACCACAACTATCTCACTGTGACTCAGAGTGGAGGAGTTTTGGAACAACACTTGCAGGCGTACCACACTCAGAAAGCAGAGTTGAGCTTTGAATTCATTATTACTACTCTGATCTTTACCATGGCCTTGGGCACAACATGGCCGCCCTGCTGAAGCTTGATGGATGGAACTTTATCTGATGAACGTCTGATGATCTAATACAAAACAGCTGCCAGAGCAGTTATTTAAATGAGGCATTTAAAATTCCACGACAGATTGTGAAATTTCCATGACCGATATTTGACAGCGTCTGAGTTTGAATAACGTATTTTTACTGAATAGTTCATTTGAATGTCGCAGCTATGTATCTGGTTAACTACAACTAACACTTTTGACTTAGCCTAGTCAGTAATTTTTTGTTAAGGCTATTATTCCTTCAAAGGTACCTAGATCTACCAACAGCCACATTTGAACATTGAACACCTGGGGAAAAAAGATCCTGAACAAATTTGGGTTTGGACATTTGTTTATTATTACTTTTCCAGGTCTGTCAATCAAAATATTCAAATTCAAACACTTTTCCCAGGTTTACTATAACAGTAGGCACCATGCATAATAAACTTTCTAAAAAAACAAAAATTAAAAAAAAGAGACAGACCTGGAATTTTACAGAAAGAAAACACAAATCATTGGAATTTATTCAGTGTTTCATACAGAGGAACGGCAGTATAAAGAGAAGGACATGGACAAAGGAGAGGTCACAGTCAGTGGTAAGGTTGTCACTGGGGTCATGGAGGGACACTGAGGGAATCAGGCCTGGGTTGAAGGGGTGTTAAGGGTCTGGGACATGGGGCTTTAGCCGATGCCTTGCCTTGACGTTGCGGATTACTCAGCTTTCACATAGTGGCGTGTGCATACGATATCTCCCAGTGTAAGTGTCTGTGATGGAGAGAGAAAGGAGGGTGAGCAACCAAACCAATGACACTTATGAATACAAATGTCAAACACAATCTTTAACACATTAATGTTCATAGAAACAAATATAACACACACACAAATGCCAAATGTATCCATTTGGTCTCAGCACTGACCAGTGTAAGGGAGTTTCCGTCGACTTCCCTGACCAGACTGGTCTCTTTGCCGTCCCACTTCTGGATGTGCACCATCTTCCCTCCATCTACCGTCACCAGGGACTGCAGACAGCAGAGAAACAGACAGGGGTGGTAATTACACACCACATACATACATATCATCCCATGAGTGAGTGTGTGATAAGAGTGTGTCTATGCGAGAGAGGAAAAAATTGATATCTGCACAAAATTATTGGACATCTGCTCAACGCATTTGGTGTATGAAGTGTTTTTGATTCAGATTCTGAGCGGAGAACAGCCAAAAACAGGGATGGTTCCAGCCAGTGGCTTATTTCCAACAAGCGAAGCTTTTGTCTGCTCTGAATTTGTTTCTGCTCAGCACAAGCGGTTCAAATAGACTGCTTTCTCTCTCTCTCTCCCCCTGCCTCTCTCTCTCATAAAACACGTCTCCATCTTGAGCTTACAACTCTCCCCTGTCCTCACCTCTTGCCCCTCCAGATCTCTCCCTAGTCTTGACTCTTTTCATCCCTCTGGTGCTCCTTTTGCCCGTAAACTCTTCTTTCTATTCCACCATCCCCCGTACCCCACACATTCCTTCACCCCTCACTCAAATTAAAATACATGTTACAAAACATAAATTTGAGGTAGCACCGCCTTTGGTCTCATTTCATGGTTGCGACGTGTAACTAATCCATCTTCCCTGACCACCGCTGACCTTTCTAACCCAGCCCCACCTCTTCAAATTCAAAACAAGAATGACAGCCCCTGCGAGACAACTTCAAATGGCACCATCCCAACCAAAATATTCAACGACTGTGATGGATCACAAAAACAATGTTGATCATCATTATTATTGCTTGATAACGGCCTTCTAACTCCAAACACGAAACATTTCAAACTGAGAAAAGAGAAAAGATTTTCTCATTGATGCTCAAAGCATTTTTGAAATTATACAATGGGTTTTGAGGTTTCAAGGCTGCTAAGGTCGTGAAAGTTGCTCAACCCAAATAGGATCATGTAAACCTCCTCTATTCAAGTAATTTTTTTTAAAAAACACAACAAATTGGAGGTTTTTGCCAGACGGCGGTGATATTTAGCCCTGAGCTCCTTATCGGTCCCAGTCCAACCTGACCCCTGACCTCTCACCTTGACCTTCCTGTCGTCGGCGGTAGTCTCGTCGAACTCCTCTCCCAGCTTGAAGTTGATTTCTGTGCTCTTGAAGGTGCTCTGGGTCTTCAGCGTCACCGTGTCACCTTCCACCGAGATGATAGTGGTGGGCTTGGTCATGCCGCCCACCTGACGTGTGGCGAAGCCCACACCTGCAGGACGCAAAGACACGTGGGTAATGTAGTGTGCTGCCATAACACATAACACATTCATAAAAAATAGACTTGATTTAGTTATCATATGCTAAAATAATGTTATATATAATAATAATATTCGTTGAATATATCAAGTTCATCCTGCAATGCATTTTTGGGCATTCCGCTCACCTTACGTTTCGTAAGTGATAACTGTGAATAGAGTGCAGTGCCCGGTGCGCCTGTATGCCTGCATAGCGTGCCACGTCAGCAGTGCCCATTTGAACCGGTTTGAGATTAGAGAGATTATTAGAGAGATATACTCATTGTTTTGTATATAAAATAAGATATCTCTATGTATGCCATTCTGTTGGCATCATGATTAATAATGCCAAACGCAAGGATATTGTTAAATGGATGGTAAATGGACTGCATTTATATAGCGCTTTTCCCAGCTATCAAGCTGTCCAAAGCGCTTTACAGAGTTTGACACACATTCACCCATTCACACACACATTCATACACCGTTGGCGAAGGCAGCCATGCAAGGCGCCAACCTGCTCAACGGGAGCAATTAGAGTTAGGTGTCTTGCTCAGGGACACTACGACAGATTTTTCCCCAGGAGGATGTGGACTCCAACCACCAACCTTCCGGTTGCTGGGCGAGAACTCCACTCCTGAGCCACTGCCGCCTCACATATGAAATGACATCATGTGAGAAAAGTTTAATGCAATTCTCACTGACTTGCCCTTTGTCTCTCCTTTGACTCACTCCCTAATCTCTATTTGTCGACTGTCCAAACCTGCAGCATGTTCTTCAAACACTAGAGTCCCCTGACCTGGCTGCATGTCTGGGACTGTATGTGTGCAAATGATTACTCACTTTGCTTTCCTTTCTGTGTGTGTGTGTGTGTGTGTGTGTGTGTGTGTGTGTGTGTGTGTGTGTGTGTGTGTGTGTGTGTGTGT
>OMLI01031453.1:1844-22035 GCA_900302605.1 Rondeletia loricata | reverse complement strand
CACTTGTTTGCTACGGGGGGTGCTCCTTTGCATGCTGTCTGATACTTACTTCCGCGTTGGTCATGTGACCGCTTTCCCGCGCCGTTGCTTTGTGTTTTTTAAACCACTAGATGGCGCTCGTGTGATTAGAGAGAGAGCGAGAGCGAGAGAGAGGTTGCAGACAGACAGAGAGAGAGAGTGGGAGAGAGAGAGAGAGAGGTTGCAGACAGACAGAGAGAGAGAGTGGGAGAGAGAGAGAGGTTGCAGACTGAGACAGAAAGAAAGAGAGAGAGTGAGACAGACACAGAGAGAGAGAGACACACAGAGAGAGAGTGAGACAGAGACACAGAGAGAGAATGAGTCTCAGCAGACAAACAGAGACAGCTGTAATCCAACAGCTGCTGCTGGTCACGCTTTTAGCTGAGAGGCCCTGCTCTCTGTGAAGAAACACCACTTACACTTACAGGGAGGAAGAAAGAAAACGTTCACCCTGCTTTGTTAACATTCACTCCACCGCCCGGCCCTCCGCCCGGCTCTCTGCCGGCCCTCCGCCCGGCCCACTGCTGAGACCACAGAACATGAATTCCACTTCCATTCAAGTTCTGTGTCTGAGACCAAAATGGACAATAACAAACTCCACAGATGTGATGTTTCAAGTTGTTTTTAGGATTTCATCTCTCTTTTTTTGGACACAAAACTCCTGCTGATGTTCTGCGTGTTTCTGTGTTGTAATGATAAGAGCAACGTGTATGTTGTGTCATGATGTGTTGTCCTAACAAACTAGACACACAGATGTTTTGAAACTTTAAAATCCATGAACATGAAGGATCACTGCAGCAGCCAGAATCATTACAGGACCATCTCACCAATGTGAAGCTGTTCATTTCAGAAGGTGTGGATGTGAAGCATCACTGCAACAGCTACATGTAATGATTAGCCAAGATCAGGCCATCAGTATGAAACCTCAATGTGAAAGTGAAGCCAGGATTAGATGACAATATGAAACCTTAATTAGAGACTGAATATGTAGGATCACTGCAACAGCCAAGGGTGGAAGTAACTAATTACATTTACTCACATTACTGTAGTTTAGTAGCTTTTTTGTGTACTTTTTTTGGAGTATTTGGAGTCAGTAATTTTTACTTTTACTTAAGTGGATTTGTAACAGTACTTCTGCTTGAGTAGCACATTCTAGCACTCTTTCCATCACTGGCAACAGCTATCTGTAAAGATTAGCCACAATCTGTTTTTCAGTGTGAAACGTCAAAAGGTGTGAATATAAAGGACGTGATGAAAACCACAAGAGAAGTTGGAGCAGTTTCAGTGTTGTTGGCCTGTGAGTCACTGTTCCTCTGCTGGAACAAAGCAGCTGAATAAGCACAACAGGACGTGGTGCGAGGGAAGGGCAATCAGCCAAGTACATGGACCAATGACAGTGAAGACGGGGTGTTTGAAATAAAGGAAATTGAAGAAAAATGTGTAGGGACGAAAATATATTTTGTCTGCTCTGCTAGCAGGAAGAAAGGCAAACTTCATCGGCTTATGGTAAAATCAACTTAACCGATGTGTGCAACAAGGATGTGGACAATAAAACAGCAAAGAAGCAGAAACATAAGCAAGAAAATAATAAAGTGAACTGGACATGAATATGAGTTGTGTGTTCAGAAAAAATAAAGCTGAAATCTTGAAAAACAACTCAAAAAATGGCATCCTTGGTGCATTACATTTACATTTGAGCCATTTACCTGCTGCTCTTATACCCAAAGCCTCTTAAAAAGGAGTGCAACAGTAGGATGAACCTCAAATCCAAGATCATCAACCAGCAGTAAGCAGTGCAAGTCATTCAAACGTGCAAGTTCAGTCTCTGTCACCTTACAAAACCAGAATTCCCACCCTTCCCTTGAAACCACAGTGTTATGCTTCTTGTGTCAGCACCCTTGTCGGGGTGTTGAACCCTGTTTTAAAGGCTGGGCGACGACCTGGGGCTTGTCAGTTTACTGTCGATGTCAACGGGTCAGAGCAAACAGGGGTTTAGAGCTGACACCCAGGCTGAAGCTTTGTGTGAGGGCGCCTTTGATCAACGCTCCACCCAGCCGCTGCCTACGGGACCCCGGGGTGGGGTGTCGAGCAGGACAGAGCAGGGGTGAAATGGGGTGAGGTGAAGACATTTAAAGACTTTTTAAGGACCTGACACCTTGGTGATCCAGCCCTTATCTGTGTACCCAATAAACTGGCTCAGTAAAGACAATCTATTCATTTTCTGAGAGTGCTGGCTGTTTTTCCAGTTATTGCAAATGTGTGAGCGTTTTGCACTTCACTTTCTTTTTTGAATTATGACCTCCAGCTTCTATTTGGATGGATGTAGTAGTAAAAACCTGGTTTCTTTTTCTTCTTCTTGAGGACATGCTAAGGACTCATCTACATTTTAAAACCAACCGTCAAAGGGAAAGGAAGCTCATCTTGAAAGGCCCTGGAAGTGTTACGAAACGCATGCCTCACCAAAAGGTGCGAGGCCACCAAACCTCAGTAATTGGCCAGTCAATCGTACCGCTCAGACAAAGGCTGCAGCACCATATGAATGGAGCAGTCCCATTGACAACTACATGTAAACATCACAGGGAAAAAAGTGCCTTATTTTCTCCCTTGTCTTCCCCACAATAGCCAAAGCCAGAGCATTGTCTGTTCTCGTCACTTTTTTAGACTTGCTTTTAAACTTTGTATTATGTATTTTACTTCACGTACTACATGTATCCTTTCCTCCTATTATAACTTTTCCTTCATTCCTGTGAAGCACTTTGTAACTCTGTTTTGATAAGTGCTATATAAATAAAGTTATTAAGGCTGGTAAACCTGTTAGTGTAACTGTTAAATATGTGAATTAGTCAAAATGCCAAAGCTTTTCTATCTTTATTATGCTGCTGACAGCAACACAATTCTTCCTAGGGCTTAAGAAAGTATGTATGCATCTTCAGTTGAATCCAAGTGGCACAAGACAACCAAGTAATACTTGTTTCAGCTAGAAACAGTTGACTGTAAATAAGTCTTTAGACCTCAAATGGTGGAATGCAAAAAAGCTTGGCCACTCCTTTCCATACCCACAAGGCTGTTGGGGAAACTCTGCAGGATTTGAAACATTGGTAGGGTGCCAGGAGGGTTTATAACCTCCTTTACAGCGGACTGGTCACGTGTTTCCGGCACGTGGCTCTGAGTTTCTTTCTCCCTCCAACACACTGTTGACCTCCTGTCAGGACATGTCTGGCTGTCATGCATTCCCTCACAGAGCCACTCCCTCTGCAGAAAGGAATGTGTTTGTGTGTGTGTGTGCGCATGTGTTTGAGTGTGTGGGCACGTGCTGGAACCAGCTAACCACTCCAAGGTCGGCTGGAGCGGGATAATTTGAAAAACAGGAACAGCTCTGTGTGCAGTAAGGCAGGCAGGCAACGTGTGTCCTTGCTACACAGAGCAGAAGACCAGACAAAACAGTACATGTTATTCATCAAGGCCAAGGCTGGATCCTGTACATCTGTCATGATAAACCGGAGAATAAATCCACAGCACGAAACACTGACATGCTTGTGATTCACTAGCTGGAAAAATAAACTACAGCACAGTTAAACGCACATCAGATCTTTATTTCAGCAGCTCCCCCATGAGCCTGTAGCAAAATTCAAACCACCCCATTCATTAAAAACTGACAACACAGCTCTGCAAAGGGGAAGACATTCTTCTCTGAAATTAAGGGATTCAAAGCAAAACAAGGCATGTTCTTATATCAAAATCCTCTCACACTTGCTGACCTGCAGCATTAGAAAAATCTCACTGCAAAGTTAACAGGTAGTTTGCTTTGGTCTCTTCTGATTAAGACAAAAATTACAAAGTACTGCAATTGACCAGGCAAGAAAAAAAAGGCACTGTATCAATCCTATACCTTTTATCAGCAGTCTTTAAAATATCCAATTGTATAATGACATTTGCATCTTGGGAAGTGTAGTGGCAGGGAAAAGCTTTCAACGAATCACAACTTCCAAACAATGGGGTGTAACAGAATTCATATAAAATAAAATAAAACAATATAAAAAGTCATATTTTAAAAAAAGCACCTCACCATTTCAAGGTATTTAAATTAAGTGCTTAAATAAGGTGGAACGTGACAAATGAAAAATAAAAATATTTGTCCAGTGAGGAGACCGACTGAAAGACAAACTTCAGACTTGGCAGTGTTGATTGGTTAAAGACTGTATTATTGCAATCTGGCAGTGACTTGTGCTGCATACGCCACCATAATAAAAAAGGTAAAACAGCCAGTAGGTCCAAGTGGTTTCAAAATGATCACCTTAATAAAAATCTGTTCACTGCACAGGGTACCTCAGCGACTTCTTTAGGTCAAGGGTTCACCATTTCACGTCGTTCCCCCTTTTATTTGCATAAATATCTAACTTTGCTATAGTTATATGAAACTTGGGGACTTTGTAAAACCTCCAACTCTCAGAACAATCCCAAAGATACTTCCTCATTGGTGTGGTGCGGCCTCAGGCTCCGTGAGGCAGTTGTACTCGGTCTATTTAGGGGAGGCAGTGTGGTTTAGTGGTAACTTGGGATGGGGCGCTCATAGCTTCTTCAGACGGCTGTACAGGTCTCTCTTGCTGCGCTCGCCGGCCCAGGTACGACTCTTGAGGCGAAACTTCCTCAGGTCCTCCTTGAAGTCCTCATGATGCATGGGCCGGTAGGACTCGGGTTCACATTGCGACTGTGCAATAAAGAAGAACGAGACAAGTTCAAACTACTGAAGAAACATCAAGGTTTTTTTTGTTTTTTTTTTAAAGGCAGCCACCATACGTGGGAGAACTGATAAGCACTCTTACAAAATGCTTGATAACAAAAAACGAATTATGGTAAAAATAGGCAACTTAAGTCCTTAGTTGACAAAGTGATCACATTTTTACAGACTGGTTGCTCTATATTTTAGAAGATATTGAATGATATCCTCTCTCTGGTGTCAAAAGCATCAAAATCTAATACACAATGCGGTCTGTCAATCAGACATGTGATCATCAGGACAGAACCAAAACAAATAAATACATAAAGAAGCATGACAGTGGGAGAAAAGTAAGAATCTTCATTAAAAAAAATGGGAGTCCTGTGCCCAAAACCCCTCAAAAATGCACATCCATGATCAACATGCTATCAGTAAGTCAGCAATGCTCATAAGTAGTTAGCACCAAGTATCCCAACTAGTGTTGCAAAGCTACAATGGTTACTTTTACAGACCGATACAAGCAGAAGGACGTATTGTACGGAACTGGTCATTATGTTGTGTCACAGTATTTTAGCTAATGTTGGATAGTTGGGTTAGGTGCTGTTGCTTGGGGGCACTTTGGCAGGATTGGGGATGGTCTGCATCGTTTATTGAACCAGCAACCTTTCGACTAGTAGGCAGCCTCACTAATTATGCTGCCGCCCAATGTAGCCAATAATAGAGACAACAAATTCCAAGTTTTACTGTTGTGGCTTTTGTGGAAGGAAGACTAGCGTTAGCCACAGTGGCAGCTGATGCGGAATCTAAACAGCAAACAAAAATGTTCTGATTTGAAACACAAACCTGGAAATGAGGGAAGAATTCTTTGTATCCTCCTTTGAGGATGTAGAGCTCGGGGTAGTGGAGTTTGGGATACTCGTTCATGGCGCGGTCGCGCTCCCTGACAAAGCGGCACATGCGAGGGCCGCGCTCCGAGGAAAACTCGCAGTGGAAGACAATGAGGATTCGTTTGTCCAGGGAGGACGGGGTGATGGGCGTCTTGAGGAGGAAGTCCTCCACCTGTTCCTCCTGGTGCAGGTTCAGAGCTCCCTGAGATGACAAAAACAAAACAGAACTACTTTATTCACAATGCACAGGAATTTATCTGATGGCACTGGTGCAGACATTGTCAACACCTTGGGTAGTAACAAAGAACAGGGACAACAGGACCTCAGATGCAGTGCCAGACATACGGTAGACTAGACTATACACATCATTCAAGAAACATGCTCATATTCACCATAAATGTCAATATGCAGCCACTACATGAAGTGGTTAGATACATGACTGTGATTCCTTTTATTTAAAAGGCAGGGTGGAACACAATCGCCTAGACGAAATACCACCTCACCTTCAAGAATTGTATTACCGTAGTATTGTCAATGGTGACTTTTAGTGTCATAAAAAGGTCTAAATGGCCTTTAGCCTTTCCACCCTGCCAAGGAATATTTCTGCAGGAGACGGAGAACAGTTGATTCTCAAAACAAAAAGTAGATTTTTACACCTCTGTGCTATAAAGGCAGACTTGTTGGCAGATGCTCACCTTGATGTGTCCTCCCTCAAACTCATAGGGGTAGCGACAGTCGATTACGATGATGCGCTCCACTAGATTACTAAACTGGCCGGTCAGAGCTGCCACCATCTGAGGACCACAGAGGAGAGGATACACTTGAGTGTAAAAATTTTAAAATACTAGAAATACTGCAATTAATTATGGCGCAAATACCGCTTTTATTGTATTGGCTCAGTATTTGTTTAATAGAATAAGAGTGATAGATCAAACAAAACAGAAATAGACAAATACAGCAGAATAGTGAGCATCTTCTCACCATCTCTGAGGTAATGTACTTGAGGTCCTGATGTTTACCGGCCACTGTGGGTAGTACGAAAGGCTAAACAACAAAAAGGAAATAGTGTTAGGAAAGCAACTCATTTGATACAATTTAGGTATTAGGGCAAGAAACGCCTAAAAAGGCGATTCTTTTAGCACTCTTTCTTACCTTGGTGAAATCTCCTATCAGCTCCTTAGCACCGTCCTCACTGTCCAGCAGCTTCTCAATCTCTGTATGACAGAAGGACTTGGACCTCTGGACCTGAGAACAGCCCTGGATAAAGAGGGGAAACGACTTGAGAAAGAGGCAATCGTGGAGAAAACAGGGAAGGATTGAGGGGAGAGCCAGTGATGATGCGATTACTGTAGGTCCAGTCTGACTCTGGATATTTCCCGGAGGAACAGCTATTTCCTCACTTCCACTCAGGAGCTAACAGATGGTCAATGCCGATTGGTTTTTGCCCCATCCCTTCGTTCTACCCACAACTTTGTCCTCACATCTCAACTTATCACTTTCTGTGTCCCACATGGGTGCAAAGGCTATCAAATGATAGCTAACATGACACCACCCACCAAGCCCCAAGTTGTGATTGGCTTAAGAATTAATAAATAGATGTTCTCTATACATCTTGTCTACCTTTAAATCCCTCTTGAAATACACTTATAGCAGACCTTTCTCCGTCGCTGGCATAGGGTTAGCTACACAAGACTATGTTCAAGCAAGCAGCTGCTGACTTGGACCCAATCAATACTGGATATCGGGCGCCAGTTACCAGTGTTGATAATTGGGGACAAAATTAACTGATCTCTGCATACAGTCAAAAGCATGAGAATTGTCACAGGGTGGTTAAGTTGGTCTTTTTTGCCATTAAACGGCCATAATCAAAACCCAACTGTCTTTTCTTTTGCCTCATACTCATATTTGAGGTGAGATCCATATAACTTAGAAATGTGCTATATGTAGCATTTGAACATCAGTACATCAATACCACATTCATTTTGACACAGTATAATTACCGTAAACAAACTAGGCCATCGCCGAGAAGTTTGGCAGCATCTACCGGACTATACACAGCATTTTATGCTACTGACTGTATCTGCCTATAATGTCTGAGTGGGCAGTTAGGACTGACCATCCACAGGAATTCAGCATCATGCTCCAGGGTGATGTCTTGTGTTTCTGCCAGGCTGCGTCGTCTCTTCACCCTGACGGGTGTGTTTTCGTCCCTGGGGCAGTCAGGACGCTTCCCTGGGGGGCGGGACACCGGGCTGGGCATGGAGGGGGAGCGAAACAGGCCCCGCGGACGACAGCGGATCACAGGCTGATGATGAAGGGGTACAAAATTAATTCTGTGAACTACTTCATTTACATTTTAGGCCTTTAGTTGACGCCCTTATCCAAAGTGCCTAACAATTAGAATAAGATAAACATCTGAATCATGCAGGCAGCAAGCAACACAAAGCCTAATGTTTCAAGGTCTGTTAGGGTAAAGACTTGGGATGAAGGCTACTTCTGTATTGCTTTTGAGAGGCATAACTCTAGGCATAACTAAGTCCAGAAATTTACCTTTTGGCTCACCTGCCAAGGAGTTTACCGGCTAAGAATAAAAGGCACGGTCATACATTTTTAGTGGTGTGTGTTCAAAATAAAAATTCATGCTAGCTAGAAAACTGAAGGAGGAGCACATGACGTGCATCTTGTAAAGTAGGGAGGCATATACAATTATGATCACAGATCATGCTGCTGAAGTTTCATTCCTTTGCTCCTAAATAAAAATCCTACTTGTCGCCCCTGGAACAAATGTTCACCATAGAGCCCTTGTTCGTTAGACAAACTTACAGAATCTTGTCCTGTATTGTCGGCCACCAGTGGGGCGGTGAGCAAGCTGGCCATTCCCAACGGCATCCCAGAGCCGTTCTGTAGGTGAAAATGGGGTGTTGTCAGACAAATATTCAGCGATGGCATTTTGTGAGCAAAATAATACAATTAATACATGACAATGATGGTAACAGGGGGAAAAAGTAGGTGGTTCTATAAATCAGGAATGTGATATTTTTATTTGGATAAATTTTTTAGCAGCTGGTTTCCAATAGACGGGGGAATGATTTCAGGTTCTCTCAGGATGTTTTTGGATACAATTCCCATTCATTTTTATTGGGAGACAATCCCTAATTAAGTCGGCTTAACCAATACATAATTAGATAAGTGACAGTGTGACGGGGGACTCACCTCAACGTTCTCGTCCAGTATGTCCAAGAAGCCGTCGTCATCGTCTTCATTCAGAGAGCAGGTGAGGGAGGAACGTCTCAGAAACATGGGGCTGGTGTCATCAAATTCGAGCCGCTGGGTGAGAGGTGGGGAAAGCTGGACAAGGAGAAACGGAAGAGGGTTGGACTTGAACCAGACACCTTCTGGAACTGGGTCACAACTTTGTGCCGTTAAGAATGTGGGGATACACAAATGGGCTGGTAAGAGGAAAAGTGAAACGAAGGGTCAAACATCTATTCAAATATTTCCCTACAACAAAAAGTGACGATGTAATCAATGCCACAATTGACTCCTTAGGGCATTGTTGGCTGTCAGCATTTCCCAAAATGTTGCTCTCAGTATTGCAACCTTTAAAATGTTGTCGTAACTGGCATGTTGTCGTTTTTTTTATTCTCCCAACCAATCTAAAATTTTGAACCAACCTGCCACTGTGGCACTTCCCCCTCTGGGAATATATTTGTAGAGTGATATGTATAATCTGCTGGCTATCGTATGCGAGGTCCGGCTGTTCCCAGTACCATGTGTGTGTCAGTATATACTGTGTTACTTTATAATTTGTTGATCTCTGCACCAATGCCACCAAGAAACCTCTTGTATGTTGATTGTACTTGGTGAAAGGTGCTTCTTATTCCCTGTGAAGAAGTAGTTCACGTACCATGAGGGCTGGTGCCGAGTTGGGGCGGCGGGCAAAATCTTCCTTTGACTCTCTGCTGTTGAAGGAGCGCATGCGGCACCGTGACACTGGCTTGGTTGGTTTCTTGAATTCAAAGCCCTCCTGTAGACATAAAAAAAAAATCAATAACAGTGAATCAAAGCTTGACACCAACCTGGAAGCATTTCACTGTGCCTGAGGTTGCTTGATTTTTAGGGATAACATGGGAAAACAGGAAATGCTGCAAAATAATCTACCCTCCATCATAACTAAAAGGCCACCAATCTGTTGCCCTGTTGTTAGGCATAATATCGTGTCTGCAGGAATTCATCATCTGTACCCACCATTGAATTAGGGATAGAAAGAATACTTCATCCTGTATTGTGGTTAATCTCCTTTTGAACACCTAATATTGGCTGCCACTGAATTTTTATATTTGCATTGTGTGTGAAAGCATAAAACTTAGAGAGATGGACTACCACTCAAATGTTAAGCCAAATGATGCCTTTGCCATGGCAACACATCAGCTTTCTGAGTCTCATGCATTGTACCAACTGGTAAGACGCATGACAACATTATTAAAGGTTCTATAGCAGCTATCTAACCAAGCAATTGTCCATTCAAGAACATAGATTCAAATGAAAATGTGAGTTCAACTCATTCTGATTCTATGGAAATCACCTTCTCGTTGATTTGTTCTACCAAAGACACAAGTTGCACTACTGACCTCTGGCATGTTCTCCTTGTTGTCACGTTCAGAGGTGGAGGCAGTTACTTGTGAAGGCCGTCGCCCAAATATTCCATAGCGGTGAGAATCTGTTTCCTGTCCCTTCAGTGCTGGGCTGAAACCCAGGAGCTGGACCTGGGAAGAACAACAAGGAGCTAGTCAGGAGAGGCTCAACAACAGTAGACAAGCAGTCTGGGGGTGGGTTTACATTGGAAGATGTTTTGAAACAATTAAACATCAAAAATAGCCCTTGAGGCAAAATCTTGTTATGCAAATTTATGATGAGGCTTTTAAACCAGTTGGGATTTTTTAAAATCTCACTTGCACAATTCCCCTTGCACAATTCACTTCTGCATTTTATGATTTTTATTTTAAACTCTTCCTGAGCAAAAAATTTGGATGATATGGGATTTTAGTGCTCTGCATTTTGACAGCCTAATTAGGACTAAATCTGGCCAAATTCTTACAGTATCAATAATCCCTGAACATCAACCAATAGTGCATTTAATATAAGCTACACAAGGAATACACTGCTGTAAACAACTTAGACGTGACAAATCAGCTTACCGGTAATGAGTTGATTCTTCGAATTGGCATCTTCCTATAATTGAGGGAGGGGAAAGGGAGGAATTCTGGTCAGCCCACAACAATCAATAGGCAGACAGGCTCAGTAAAATACTCCCTGGAGAGCAATATTGTTCAAATAAGGAGAGGTGATAACAACCAACCATCAGTTAATGATTATTAGGTTATTGACTGCAATGCAATACTGAATAACAACTTACTCGTTCACAACTCTGCTAGACTCTTGTATGGCCTTTTCAAAACTGTAAAAGAGAAAAGACCAGTCATTAGTACAAAAAAATATTAGTGGAAAGGGGTTGAAATATACCACAAAATGCAACATAATACATACAAATAAGTACAGCCAGATGTCTTTCCAATAAAACCTGCTGAGCAAAGAGGCTGGAAGGCCGTCGTTGCCACTCAGTGCACAGGGACGACACGTTGCGCGCCCATAAACTACCAAGACAAAGAACCTGGAGCTCTATTGAGAAAGTGAGAGGAACAGTTGGGCGAGGGGAAGTTGAGTGAATGCATAAAGGCAAGAGGTGGTCTTAGCATTGGAGCAATGCCCACCTGTATGCTAAACAAGTAAAGAGGAGAGCCCAGTGTGCCGCACGGGGGGAAGAGAGAGGCGATGCAGAGATCAGCTAATCTACCATATGCCTGCTGGAACCAACGCCGCCAACCCCTTTTCTGCAAGAGCCCTTTGTTTGCCGAGGGGGGAGTGTGTCTCATTCAAAGGAGACCAGAGGGAGGGGGCAGCTTTTCCTCTGGTAGAGTAGGGGGGCGCCCCCATTTCAATAGCTCTGACATAGAAAGAACTCCAGCCCCCCCTCTTCCCCATTGAAATAACAGTGCATAGGAAGAGTGTGCCAAAAACCAGAGGGGGTGGGCTATCATTAAGACCAAGCGCAGGGCATCTCATCCCCCATCCTGAAAAGCTCCTAGCAACCAAACAGCTGTAAGGGAGGTGAATGAGGTCTTAAGGACCAAATGTTGCTGCAAAGGAACTCAGACATCAGATGTTGGCAGGGACTCGCCCAAAATGGCCACCCAAGATTAGGCAGCTGTAGATATGCTAGCAAACTGGTCAAGATAACAAGTTTCATTTTGACGGGCATGCAGTGCTCTAGCAAAAGTTAAACTTGTCCTCATGTCCAGTCCGATTGAATGAATCATTCATATCTGCTAAATGGTGGCCACTGCTGTGTGTGTGTGATGCACACTAGTTTATGTGCTGGCCTAGTGGCCTTGCAAACTGATTCCCTTGGTGAAATACAGAGTATTTTATCTTGTTCATGTTAATGAAAATGTCGACAGCTAGTTTCCACTGACAAAATGGCAGATTAAAACAATCAGTTAATATCACATAACGCCATTCCATAAAAGACCAGCATGACTTGTGACACTCAATAACATGAAAAACACAAAGAAAGTTAATCTTATATACCTCATCTGCTAATCTGCTTAACGAAAATGAGTGGAGCAGAAATCTTAAAGCCAACGGTAGAAACAATAATCCCATAACCCGGCAGATGAGAATGGTGCTTGGCTCGGCTGGACCCAAGCGTAGGGTGGGGGGTCAGGGGGGCACAGCTCACAAGCTGACTGATTGTAACAGACAAGGGGAGGACAGTGCAACTTACGTGTCCTCCATATCTTCGACATCCATGGGGCTTGGGGGATCCATGCCAAGACCTGAATGAAGAGATTTTATCATCGATCAATACTTCCACCAGGTGGTAAAGCACAGGATGGGAAATTGGCACATACTACCATACTGGTTGGTAAATTTGTGTACTTGACCTGCCACTTTAATAGGCAATTTGGCTTGTAAAGTAATGACAGGTGAAAGTTGTAGTCCAGCCACTGTGGTCGTGGGTAAAAAAGTTAGCAAATGCTCTGGTGCAATACACATTGGTATCTCATGACCACATGAGGAGGGAGGGGGTGAAATCAGGCACAGTGTAATGTAAATTTGGGTGGCAGCTAGCAGGACCTACAACCTCTAATGACATAAATCTGTAGACAATAGCTCATTCAATTTGGGGGGCTCACCGGCATCAGATGAGGCGTCAGAGGCAAAGGAGGGAATCTTCACAAGGGGCACAGGCTTTTTCCTTTTCGGGGTATCACACTGGCTGTGGGGAAAAAAAGATGAGGACAAATCAGTGACGTGAACACGAGACCAGAACTTGCATTCTAGTTCAGAGTTGGAAGAAATGAAGCAGGATTTGTCCATGGCTTGCAAATGTTAGTGTTAGGGGGGTCAACCTCAACCGGCAGCTAGTTTAGACAAGCAGCAGAAAAACATATACAAGACAGTTAATATTACCCTCCGAGTCCAGCTAGATTGATCATGTTAAGAGCCAAATTGGTGACGGGAGACAGCACAGTGGCGGGTCCAGGGGAGAAAAGGTTCTTGATGCAATGCGTGTTCTTTGTGCCCAGCTCGGGCTGCGACAGCGAGGAAAGCCCGGGGATCCCGTCGGGCCTGCTCTTCAGGACAGTGTTCACAGGGCTGGTGTTGCCAAAAACCTGATCGGACTCCATTTTTGCTGTCCAACTTGTATAAATCCTGCAGGTCTTATTGCGTAGTGGTAGATTTAGCAATTTTCCCGGTCGTAGCAAGACGGTCCAAACTTCAAGCTAACCCGGAAGCTAACCAGTTAGCCAGCAAGAAAACTTTTAAGAGCACATTTCCACAATGAATACAATCCGAAACACCGGCGGTAAGTTACTCGGTGATTCCGTGTGCACGAAAACCTTTATTTAGTCTTGCTAGCTCACTATAGCCACATAGTTGTTACTTCTGTCAGAGAGCTGCAGCACAGCGTACTCCCTCTCTGACAGCCCCTGGTTTCTGAGAGAAAGCGAAGGCAGCAACTAGTATTTATGTTCAAAATAGAAGCTCACGAGCGGCAATCCTTTGGCCAATTGGCGCAGTTGTTACACCCAGCCGTCCAATCAGAGTGCGGAGTCGTCCTTCTCTTGTCCTCTCACCGGATGGGGGAGGATGTGACACAATCCTTCAAATTTTTCATCTTTCCCAGCTATCTTTGTTCTCAGAGTCTGAACTATGGGCTGCATTTGACTGATTTTACTTTACTGATGAACACATACACATGTTCCATCACAATTTGTTTCAAAGTGCAAAATGATTTAGTTCTCACAAGCCTAAACAAGTCCACAAATAAAGACACCGCAACTGGTTCATTCACTTATTCTATCTTTTAAAACTGAGGAGGTGAAATCGACACAGATTATTGCATAATTGACACCGTATCTTCGAGGATAACAGATGCTTAGGTACACAAGGCAAGATACATCATTAGGAACGTTGTGTCAAGCTGGCCAGCAGGCAAGACAAAATATATGACTTTAAAACTGATAAACCACTGTTTCATCCTCTCACATCCTCTCTCATCTTTGCAAACCCTGGTAAAGCACATTGTAGCCCCACTGTCTGTGTCATGGCAACCAAACTCACTGCCTCCCCCACAAAGTGACTCAGTTTTCACCACTGTAACGAGGTGAAATAAGGAAAGCTTCCCTCTCTCTCTCTCCCACACACACACACACACACACACACACACACACACACACACACACACACACACACACACACACACACACAATGTACTGAAATCTCAATTGTACTTGTTGCTGGCTCTGTAGTTTTTTGGTATATTCAGTTTTGTTGTTGCTGCTTGTGTATGTGTATGTGTGAGTGGGTGTGTGAGTAGTTGAGTTTTAAAGGAGGTTTCAGTTATTCTTGTCCATTAAAGAACATAAAAAGTAAAAAGTATCTTTCTAACTATGTCTCCTCCCAAGCTAAAAATGCAACTACAACTGCCTGAAATCAGTTAAAATGGAGTTGAAACAATCTCACAACACATATTCTCAGCATTTGTTTCTTTGAGGAGGGAAACAAAACAAAACGCCTCCTCGGACAGTGACGTCCATTTGTGGGATAAGCATAAACTATTAGACTACTTCTCTGTTCTGCTGGTCCTTTTTGCCAGTTTAGCACTAACTTACTTACTCTACAAGTGTGGAACAGAACAGCACAGCTCATGTTTGTAAAGTCAAATGCAAAATTGCTGACCACACCGCTAAGGCTGTCCAGTAGCAAGACTTCACTATGGGAGTCCTGCCTGAGGCTTGTGTTTGATTCTGTCTAAATACTTCCAGAATAATTCCAGGTTTTCTCTGTGTGTCACTATCCATACACAGTCCTGACTGCATCTCTCATGTCTGAATGTGCACGGAAGGCTGAATTCTGAATCTGATTACGTACCGTTTTAGTATTTCAACTGCATACTCTCTCAGTAGGGATTTCACTTTGGTTGTATTTTAAGAGCAAGCTTTACCAGTTGTGAGCGCAGGGTGTAGTGATCTTTGGAATGTGAAATAACCACCGTTCGCTGGAATAGTCTTTGTTCGGAGAAGTATCAGTGTGATTGGCATCACGAATGGAAATGAGGTTTAATGAACTTCCCTGTTGAGGTACAAGTAGAGGCCTGTGACTCCTGGCTCCCCACCCGCGTCTGAAAAGAAAAGACAAAAGGGGAGAGAGACGGTGAGTCGCCCTGAATAAAACCTCCCCACACCTTCTGTTCCCACCAAACCTGCATGCCTCCCCCACCGACGACCAATATCCTTCTGACACAAGCTCACACAGACAGACACAAGCACATGTACACACGCAAATAACAAGGGAACAAGATTCAACATCTGCTGCTATACCTATGCTTTTATTTTTGGGGGGCATCAATCAAGTCTCTTTCACGTCTCCGGCTTCAAAACGCGGCAGCTCGGTACAAACAGGCAAAATCGCATCACTCCAACGCTCTTTATCTTATTTTATGATTATGCAGTTTCATTTTATTTGATTGTTAAGCACATTGTAAACTAAAGTATACAACAAGTGCTATACAAATAAAGTTTATTATTATATTATTATTATGATCAATGGCATCTATCTCGAACACCAGACACCCAAAAGGCCATGCGAGTGAGTGACTCACCCAAGCTCAGACACCTGGTAAATGGCTATCTGCAGGACCTTTGTTGCACTGTACAGTGACCTGTAATTGGGACGCTCATAAATTATTCTCCCCACCAATGGCCTCAGTGCTCAGCAACGTCTCTGACTGAATGAGAGGCAGCTGAGAAGAAGAGGGCAGGGCTGCATTTTTTTTTAAGCACTTCCCCCATCCAGCTTGTCCCAGCTTGTCCAGGGTTTCAACATGGTGACCTTAAGTTTAGGCTACTGCTGCTGAAAGAATAACGTACCACAACACTGTGTTCCATGCATACACCAGTGGCACAACCTCTGTGTGAATGAATACATGGCAACTAGGGATTTAAATGCCAAAAATGCTAAGGATTCAGTTCCCCCCCCCGCCCCAAGTTTGATTCTTGTCAGGGTGGAAAAGCCTCTGAAAGCATTTAGACCATCATGGGACACTAAAACTCTCCATTGAAACCAGACTAATGAAATTATTTTAGGGTTAGCAGCTCTTTAAGGCAGGGAGACGCACCACACCTATTCAATGGTAGGAGAAACTCTGGGATACATTAGGCCGTAAAATGAAAAATGTATTTACACAAATATTATTGAACAATTAAATGAATAAAGAGAGTAAAGGAACGTCCATCATATTGGTGGTGGACGACAATAACTGGCTGATATTCGATATTTAATTATAGGCCAATATCAGCCCAACATATTGGCAAACTGATATATCATTCTAACTTTAATGGCAACCTAAAGCTAAGCTCTCCTCATAGCGTGCAGGGTAAGATGTGAATCAAAGGAGAATGATTCATGGGCGACTGATTGGACACTTACTTTTTGCGTTTGCATTCGTCTTATCTGGAGATGTTTTGTTGCAGCACCATTAACATTGACACTAGTTCAAACAGGTGATTAGCACAGAACTCAGTCAACGGCAGCTACAACAACCGGTGAGTCCAGAGCACCCAGACTGTCACGTGGACAGAGGAGACACTTTACACACACACACAGACGAAAGGCTGCACCCAAAAAAATGTCTCAGAACTTCATTCCATGGTGGCATGTAATGCTATGTCTTCTCTGTGGCGTGATCTACTGCTCTAAGACACTCTAAGCCATTTATGGCCTCGCCCTCAGCACTTCTCAGCCCAATATGAGTCTGTTATGTTTCAGTGTTTCACAAAATAAAAGCATGAACAAATCCTCTACTGTTTCACACGATGTTCAAAGTCAGAGTTCAGAGTAACATCATTTCTCCAACCCTCATGGATGGCTTCACATGGTAGGTCTACCCTCTGTGCGTTTTGGATTACATGATTACATAGTGGTACCTTGATTTTACTTCATTTCAAAATGTGCCAATGCCGTGGTTCTGTCTAGTCTTAGTTATAGTTCCAGTTTTTAGGTACCACATTGGAATGTAGGAACACTGACAATAGGAGAAAAACAAACAAAAAACATCTTAGAATGAGAATTGATATGTGAACTAAATTCATTTAATGCCCCAGTGTTTTGCATTTTTATTGATAGAAATTCCTTTTCACAGGATTTCTAGTTTCCCTCCTGCAGACCTTTCAGTGAAGACAGCATTTGCAGAGTAGAGCCAATAGAGCCAATGCAGATGTGTTGCCAAAACATTGTGCTTGTTTCATGCATAATAACCCAAAGGAGGATTTGTGCCACTACTACAGCAGAATGATCACGCCTATGATTATCATTCATCTTTTAATAGTTTTATAAAGTTTTATGATTTATCTTAATGAAACTCAAGGACCTCAGTGTTCAAGGGCCTGCAAACTCTGGGCAGCAAATCACATAATGTCATAATTTGACATGAGAAAAGTCTGCAGGTATGAGAGAGCGAGTGCTGAGAATTATTGATCAATGTAAAGTATAGTGAAACATTGTTACATTGAACCCTTGATCTAAAGGGCGAACATGAATCAAAATATGAAACATGGCAGTCTAATTTGTTGTCAAAATGCCTTAAAAGGAGTTTCAAACAACTAAAGGAAGTGCTCCATTTTTAAAGGGGAAGCAGTGTTTGTGCTTGTGACCAAAGCCAACCACAACATGTGCTTCAGTAAAACTCAGCTGTGCTCAGAGAGAGTAAAAATGCAGTATATGCTGTAGAGGCAGAAATAACTGTGTGGGGGAGTTCATCCTTCTATTGAGGCGAGCATGTCCCGCTGTCTCCCCCAGATCTCCACCTGTGATCAGACTGTACCATGATCCTCCTCAACCTTACGTTACCACACAGACTTCCAGACTTTGCTACCTAATTATCTTCACCACCCAACAAAATTCTACATTTTACAGAGGAAGTGAGATGAAGTGTCACAGTGCAAAGGCATTCAAACAGTTTGCTTGGAGCCAGTCAGTCAGCCACCGTTTAGCCCCACCACCACCTCCACAGTTCATCCATGCTATTGTCTCTATACACACGTCAATGCAAACTCTCCCATTAGGGTTGTACAGGTCAACCCCCGACCGGTCATCCCCCGGCAAGACGAGCCCCCACCCCCACCACCACCACCGACTCAGGTCCAGGAAGGAGTAAACATCTGCTCCCGAGGAGGCCCTGCCGGCAGATGGACAACAACAACACAGGGGAAAAGCTCGAGCCTCTGGCCAGGAATTCTGGAAGGAAAGATAAACAAAAGACGAGGAGGGGACGAAGAAGAGAGGCTGGGTGGAGGGGGTTAGATAAAGGAAGGAGGCGGTTTAAAGACAGCACAGCAAAGCCAACAGGTCTTCACAAAGTCCCAGCAGACAGAGGGTATAGGCTCCTAGTGCATTTAAATACAATATGGCGGGGGAAAGAGAGGGAGTTCAAAAGTTAAGAGGGGGGAGAAGAAGGAGAGGAAGACAGATCAAGACTCAGAAGGAACAAAAAATACCAAGAAAATAGACATTTACACCAGACTGACACCACATGATCAATAACAGGTTATCAACAATACAGAATAAATGAATCAGAATTGGTTTTATTGTAGTAGTTTTGCACACACAAGGAATTCAGCTCAGGATGCTAATGTAAGTCACATTAAACATAACACAACACAGTATTATAAAAGTAGAATAAAAACTTTAAGATAAGACAGACAAGGTGATAAGATGAAACTTTATTGCTCACCGAGGGGAAATTAGATTGTCGCAGCAGCAAAAGCAGGATTCAGCAGGGAAAAACAAAACTAGAATACAAGCACATAAATAGAATATAAAGTAGGCAATAAGACAGTAGAAACAATAAGAACAGTAAAAAATAAAACAATAAAAGCAATAACATAGGATATAAACAACTGTATGTCGCTGACAATTTCATCACTTAGGTAGAGAGAGAGTGTGCAGAAATATGCAAATATGTTCCGAGGAAAAACACTGCAGCAAATAGATTAATTAAAATAAAATAACAAATGGAAATTTAGGAAATATGTCTCTTTTCTATACAATATGCACATGGTGAAGAAGATTTCCATTCCAAAACACTACATACCCATTCAGTGGCAAAAATGTCCCTTGATATTCACTGCTAGGTGTTTCAACAACAAAAAAAGATTACATTTTCTAAAATATTTTCTTTTTATAAGACCGACATCATAAGCCATAGTTACAGTGTTGTAGTGCGCTCTGTCACTAGGCTCCCTCGTTCCTCTAACATCCCAGTCAGGGTTTTCTGTATAGTCAGTATAGGTGTAGATTTGGGGGCAGACAGGGAGACTTGTCCTGTCTCAGATGCATATAATGTATACTTGTTCTGTGTTTTTAGAGGCACAGCTGAGTTTTACACAGGAAATGGAGCACTTCCTCTAGTTGTTTGAAACTCCTTTTAATGCCTTTAAAGGCATTTCCACAACAGATTAGACTGTCATGCTTCATATGTTGATTCATGTTTGCCCTTCAGATCAGAAGTTCAGTTTAGCAATGTGTTACTGTATTTCACTGACCGATAATTCTCCTGACTCGGTCATACCTGCAGACTTTTCCAGTGTACATTTGTATCTTTGGTTTTAATCTTGCTGATGGACTGAGGGAAAACAGAGTTGCATTTACGTAGGCTACTATGATACCCATAGTATGTCAGAGTGATTTTCTGTCCAGTTTGATCCAGAGTGCCACCCCTCCCAAAAATGTTTTGAAATGAAACCTAAGCCCTTGGAAGTAAGACTACTCTTTTGTTTGGATATACTAACCATGACTGCTAATGTGAGTGATGGGCACGTGTGTGTGTGTGTGTGTGTGTGTGTGTGTGTGTGTGTGTGTGTGTGTGTGTGTGTGTGTGTGTGCATGTATGCATGCATATTACGTGCAACTTAAATATTGCATGAACAAGCAGTTGGCAGCAGTT
>OMLI01031449.1:0-11575 GCA_900302605.1 Rondeletia loricata | reverse complement strand
GGAGTTCGGGCCATCTGCTTTTATGACCTCTGAAAGCTTTTTTCGTCCTTTTGCATTGAGCCAGTTCTTCACGCTGGCGTCTCCAACGTCTCACCATCGATTCATTGATGCCAAAGGTACGTGCAGCTGCTCTATTTCCTTCATGACAGCCAAATTGACTGCCTTTAACTTAAAAGCTGCTCGTATGCGTTTCTTCGTTGGTTATCCATAATGTCTCGCTCTCGTAATGTCGGTCTTGCTCTCGTTCTGTCTCTCTTTAAGCGGATCCCGTGGGGGCGTGGACCGGCCATATAGCCCATACAGTTTAAAGGTGGTTTTAAACTGTGTAAAGAGTTAAAACCTGTTAAACCTGTAACCTGTCTCTCTCTTATTGTAGCGTCCTCGGTAACTGAGGGTTGCCGATAATCGCATGCAAAATACTCCTCCACCTCCACGCAACTCTATCTCTCGCAGCCGTGAAACCTGTAAAACCTGTCTCTCTCTTATAGTAGCGTCCTCGGTAACTGAGGGTTGCCGATAATCGCATGCAAAATACTCCTCCTCAGACCTGTATAACCTGTAAAAATCCATAGATTAGCCGCACCGTTGTATAGGCCGCAGGGTTCAAAGCATGGGAAAAAAACAGCGGCTTATAGTCCGGTAGTTACGGTAAGTGAAGTCTCGCATCTGTAATGATATTGCATAAGCATATAGAAATAAAATCAAGCAGCACAAACAGTGCATTCAAATTATTAGTCTGCCTATTGTTATTACCTGTGCCACTGACAGCCATGATTTCCCTCGTTTCGAGACCATCATCAGAGAGTGGTGCTCCGTAGACAGTGCTCCGTAGATCTTGCTGGTACCGGTCTCTTTTCAGATTTGGGGGAGCATAGATTTAATCCAAGTGGACTGGCAGAGTACCATAGGGTGTCTGTTGAAGCAGCGGACTTCTTTGGGTGCAGATAAAATGCTGGAGTAATTACTGGAATCTTGCCAAGATATTTTTCCACAGACGCAAAGGATCATTAGGCCTTGCAAACATGAAACCCCTGGTATTTTCTCTGTCCCTCTCCTAAGGGTCTTTATGATTCTTTGTTTCTTCATTAAAACTCAGGGTGCAGTATTTCAGCTCTCTGTTGCCCTCTTTTCCCCTGCGACCAAATTGAAGCTGGATGTCAAACCAAACTTTGTTAAGTAGGCCTCTGGGGTGGTCCGGATTGCAGGCATATGAGTGGCGTATTATTTTCTCATCACTGGGTGTCAGTGTCTGGTGGTGTGTGGTTGTGTCTCTGCCCTCCCGTCTCATCTTCTTCACCACTCCAAGGAATACGTTGTTAGCTGCCTTGAACTCAGGACTGACTGATAGGGGGTTCATTTAGGTATCTGTTCAGTCCAGCTCTGAGCCCAAGGTAGCTACTTAAACCATAAAGCTCCTCCTTTGCATTGCACACTGAGCTGTAAAAGTGGCATAGTATTCTGCCCAACTCCTCCTTCCCGATGCTTCACATTTATCTTGTTAAGTTGTAGCCAATTGGTGAAGCAGTTGATAGCCCATGCTGTCTGTTTGGTAGTAGACGTCTCACTTCTTGCCCTCTCAAGTTCGTTTGAGTCCTCATCTGTCATCAATGCATGACAGTTGACTCATTGTTGTTGCAGTCACCAATGTTAGTGTTCGCAACATTATCATTTTCTTCCATGTCCTCAAGCCACTCATCAAAAGTGTAGGGATGACATAAATCAAAAGTTATATTTTGAAACGTATCCATTTGTTAGCTAGCTAGCTAGTCTTTTTATTGAATGTTTCACACAGTACCTGATTCTATGCACAAAACAGCATTGAAAATGGGTAAGGTGACATATTTCTATGAAAATTTCTATTAATAATTTTGGCCAGTAAAAATTATTCTTGGCAGTTTTTTTTTCTTTCTTTAGTTTACCAGCCCTTGGCAGGTGAGCCAAAAAGTTCATTTCGGACTCTGCTCTCAGTCCATATGTCCTGTCTGCCTGCAGAGAATGGGAGTCCTCCATATGGGCCAGCAGATTGAAGACCAGGCAGAGTTTGAGAAGATATACAAGAATGGTGGGCTCTCCCTCACACAGCAGTGACCACAATAATTTCCACATAACTATTCACCTAGCATGCCCAATTTTCAGGTCATGTTGCCCTCATCATGTTCCATGTTCTGTCAACCTTATCTCCCACTTTCCCTTCCTGTCTGTTCATTTGCAGCCTGGGCAGACAATGCTAACGCCTGTGCCAAGCAGTATGCTGGCACTGGAGCCTTGAAGACCGACTTTACAAGGTCCGTTTCCACTTTTCTGCCAGGCATTAGACCACACAACTAACACACTCTACTTACCTTCAAATGACCGGTTGATCACAAATGCACACATACACACACACAAAGTAAATCCATACATATAAGTAATCCATACACTTTCCCATACCTCCCACTCTGCAGTCTACCTAAGTGTTGAAATTGTCAGCAGCATGTTTACATAACCTCACAATTGTTCTATTCTGTTTTATTGTTTTTTTGTTTTTGTTATTTTTTTACAATTATTTTTGTTTCTGTTTTTTTAAACCTATTTAATAATTGGGGTTAGACCATTATATATTGGGCAGATATTGGCCTTTTTATTAAATATCAGATATCATCCAGTCATGTTGTCTACCTCTGATATGATGAAGGTTCCTCCCTGACCACAACTACAGAAAAACAGTCTGTAAACCTGACGTGACATTTCATTTTATTTGTAAATTTTATTTATTCATTTAATTGCTTGATAATGTTTTTGGCAAATTCATTCTTAATTTAAATGATAATTCCGGCCACAGTGAATGTTAAGCCCATTTCCCAGCGTGCCCTCTCTCCCTTCTAAAAACATGCTATTATAAGAGAAACAGTTGTCATGTGACTTATTTCCCAACCTCTAGACGCCATTCACTTTCATTCAGCTTCAAACGATATCAAAACCACAATTTCTGAAATGGCAAACCAAGTGTAGTAATGTAATCAATGCAGGAGATGTCTGTGTCTAGAATTTTTTTGCTAGAGTTCGCCTAATGGAGCGTTAACAAAATGAAAAGTATTTCCTATTCAAATGCGTTTGAATGTTTTGAATTAATGTGCGCATTCAGAAAGGTAGGACTAGGCGTGTCTATGACGTTAGGGAAAAATTTGGAACATTAGAACAAGGAAGTAGGCAAAACACCGTAGCAGCATAGCTGTATCTTCGGAACAATGTCGGATTCTGAAACTGTAAAAAAAATTATATATCTCTCCAAATGCTAATATGACAAGCTCGGCCAGTTTCACCCAAAACTCTCACCACGATCTTTACTTACACTTTTTTGTTTATATGGGAAGTCCTGCATTAGAGAGCACTTTTCACCAATAGCTAACGTCCTCCGTGGTTACATCCCGCCTCATTTCAAGTCTCTCAGCTGAGGAAGACAGTTTTCCACCTGAAAGTAGTTCCTATGAAATGGATTAGAACATGGTGCTAAGTAAGCAAATTTTATTCTTCAACATGGTGACACACAAATCAGTCAGACCTAATGATAATTAAAAGCTTGTTTTCTTATCTTATACAAACTTCCATGGCTAGGTAGTTTTCTCTAATAGTGCCCACAAACGAACAACTCCACTGCGCATGCTCACGGACTAAAAATAGAGCGTTTCAAGTAGCCTGTGCTTTAGCAGCCGGATTTTGTGTTTGTTCAGGATAAATGTAACAAAAACAAAATAAACACACTAGTCTGTTGAGCTTATCGTCTGCTGTTGACACTGAGAGCTGCATGCAGTGGCATCCTCAGGAAACAGTGGAGGACAGCTATGCCTGTAAAGATGATGATGACGATAATGATAATGATGTTATATGATGTTGATGAATTAGAAAGCTGCTTATCTGATCACAAGCTCATCTTTCAGAACAGGGAAGAGAACACAGTGGGGGCTGCTGATGGACGGCTGGAACTCCATGATCAGATACTTCAAAAACAACTTTTCAGATGGCTTTAGACAGGTATGTGTGTGTGTGTTTATCTCTTTATGCATCTGCTTACACCTCCATGGATGTGAGTGTCACAGTGGCTGTGTATATCAGTGATCAGTGTTTCCCATATAATGTTAATACACTGAATGTACAAAATATTAGGAACATCTTCCTGATATTGAGTTGCAGCCCCTTTCGCACAATCCACACATCAATTGTCCCAAAGCTTAAAAGTCCTTCTCTAACTGATCTGCTTCTCTTTATCTACATCTCCTCCTTTGTGATTGGTATAGATTTGATCAGCGAAATCAATAAGCGCTAATGTTTTTTGTTTTTGTTTTTTTTATGTATAGTTTTTGTTTAGTTTTCATTGTTTACAAATGTGTAGTTGTAGTTTAGTTTTTATTTAATTTCAGTTCTAGTTTTAGTATTTTTGGTAGGGGTGGTATGTTTTTAAAGGCATAATGATAGGAACAGGTCTTTTGTATATTGCAACAGGTATTGTGTAATACAAACAATAAATCATAAACAAATAAAAAAATCAATTTTATAAAAAAAAAATGCAATTAGCTTTTTAGTAAACAGTAAAAAATTATCTTCCAAAATGCATTCTCTTTTTTTACCCTGCACATAAACAACAACACAACAAAAAGACAAAAACTAAAAACATTTCGCGTAATTTTTTATTTTATGTTGTAGACAAGTAGTAGTAGACAAGATCGTTTTTATTCAGTTTTAGTTTTTTCAGTCTAGCTTAAATTTTTACTTCAGTTTACAACAATGGTTTTTAACCTAGTTTTCATTTTCGTTTTAGTTTACTCTAATAACCTTGCACTGAAAAAATGACATCACGATCAAGGAAAGTGGGAAACTGTGGAAAACAATAGGTGTGTTTTGATGCAGGACTCCATCGATCTGTTCCTGGGAAACTACGCAGTGGATGAGGCCGATATGACCACACCTCTCCGCGAACCCAAAGACTGGAAGTTCCTGACGGTAAGAAGTACTGAGGAACATCCATTCTGCTTATCCCTGCTCTGATGTGTTAAATGTGACTCTAGTCCCTCTTCCCTTCCAGTTGCCCATCATCATGGTGGTAGCGTTCTCCATGTGTATCATCTGCCTGCTGATGGCTGGTAAGACATTTCTGGTGGCTTTACAGTTTACAGTCCCACCATGATTGATTTTGCGATTTTTTAAATGATGTTGCAGGCTTCCATTTTTACAAAATAAGTTCAATCTACTTTAAAAAAATTTCACTGCATCCTTTGTTCAAGCAGATTCCACAGATTTTCTTGGGCATGAAGTCATACTGTGAAAAAAGCAAGTGGAATCACTTTCTAGCTGACTCAACAAATTTGTGACACTGATACAGCTATGTATGCTGGCTGGTTTATGTGAAGTTCCTCTAAATGTTAAAAGGCATTATTTAAGCCTAACAGATTTCATTTTCTCTTCCTTTTTTCCCTTATTTTCTTCGTGACAAAACAGCTAAGCTGTTCCTGGCCACCATATTGCTGCTAGCAGCTATAAGGTCAAGACCCATACTAAATGATGCCCACTAACATTTGGAGCCGAGCGCCCTCATGGTGGCGCTACAGCAACCAATCAAGAATAAAATTTTTAACAATTTGTAAAAAATCATAGGTATGTCATACAGAGCTGACATTTTCAGAATACATCAGTTTATAGGAGTAGAAGCTTTGCTTCACTGCAACATGTAGTCAGTTTTGAAGTCCATCACAGTGTTTTTCATAAACTGTAAAACGAATTAACTCTTACTCCTCCCACATTTTACATTCAGTTGATAAAATCTTCATGTAAACACTTATAATCAGTGGGAATTGGAACACAATTAAGACATCAACTTTTCCATGCATGAAAATGCATGAAACTTTGCACACTAGTCTTGTCCCATACCAAATAATGCCTACAAAATTTTAGAGTCGATAGTCCTGGTGGCGCTACAGCAACCAATCTAAAATCAAAATTTTAAAAATGTGTAAAAAACAAATTGTCGTGTCTTTCAGAGCTGAAATTTTCTGAATATATTCAGCTATATGTACATTAACTTTGCCACACTTCAACATGTAGTAACTTATAAAGTCCACCATTTTACATAAAATGAATTAGCTGTAATTAATTTTCACTGTAAAATTACTACACTTAGACCATAAACATTAAAAGTTGTCTAGGGTCTATTAAAAATGTCAAAAAACTGAGCCCTCGGTGCATGAAAATGTCTGTTAATGATACTGCACATCCCTATTGTACCTACTTGCTTAATAAACAGCCCAATCTTCATGAAAATAAATATTCATTGCCCAAGGTTTGTAGATGATGGGTGTTCCATTTCACAAATGTATCTCAACAATTGAATTTTTGGCAATATTTTGAATTTTATGGGCTTGCAAATAATTAGTTGCAGTCAGTGGGAAATAGAGCAGCTTTAAACATCAGTATTAGGCTTGTGATGTAACCAGTCTTTGTGAAAATAATTTTCCAATATTTTCATATCATACAGAACTATACAAATAATCAGAATTGTATCTTTAAATCTGAAATATTTACAGTAAATTGAATTCTGCATATATCTCACTGCCTAACCCTGGTGGCAGATTTCCAATCTCTTGCTGATAAATTGAATGAGAGAGAAATACCAACTCGCCTGCCCATGGCACTGAAGGTTGTGAGTTTAAGTCCAGAGTTGTCATGAAGAAATGTATGTGAAGTCTCAGCTTCCTGACCTTAAACTAACAATTATTATTATATTATAGTCAGCTGAACCAGAGATACTGAATTATGAAGAGTCTCTGGCTGAGCTCACATTACAGTAGCACGTTTGCTAGGTTAGAGACTGAGTGAGAAACTTCAACTTCACTTTAGCTTCAGTCGAGGGAAGCAAAGATGAGATATTGAGCTTGGGAAATGAAAAGTCTAAAATGCATGCAAAATAGACTATTTTAATATTAGAAATGGAGTAGTGTGGTCAGCTATCAAACAAGTGATGGGCAGTGAAGCCCATGACATGTCCCATCCCCTGCCCAAATAAGCTGTCAACCTGTAGAGAACACTGAACCCCATGTGCAGCCACACATTCTCTGCAACTTTGTTAATAGGATCACCCATGTCTGGCATATTGGATTTTGTACAATTTTGGCTTTTTTGATAAACAGACTTTTGACATCTCCTCCTTCACCATTGGTCCAATTGCGACCAAATTCAGCAGAATCCATCTATGGATGAACCTGATAAAAAAATGCATTCTGTGTTTTCATATCTTACATGGTTTGGCTGATATTAGCCAATTAAGTTTCTAGCAGGTGTGAACCCTTTACCTTTAGCTTGCAGCTATACATATTTTTTAAAATATTATTATTATTATTCCACCTGTAGGGTGAATAAAACTCTGAATCCTCCTCCATCTCCTCGCCCTATAAAGCTCCACTGAGTCATTGGTCGTTGTACCAAAGTAGACATAGTTGGTTAATGAGTTGTGTGATTGGACCATTTTATGTGACATTTTTTATTTGATGATTGGTCAAAATTACAAGTGCTCTGTTGATTTGGTGATTTCATGCATCAAAATTTTGGTAATTTAGCAAAATTGCAAATATTACGGGGATTAGTTGAGTTTGCATTAATTATTGCGATCGCAAAATCAAAAAATATTGGAGGGATTGGTATTAGTGCATTCATGGCTCCCCTTTCGTAATGCAGTATTTACTCAGTATGACCTACTGTTCACCCTGCCAGGCGACACGTGGACGGAGACACTGGCCTACGTCCTGTTCTGGGGAACAGCCAGCGTGGTGACGGCCGGCGTCATCCTCTTCAACGGACGAGACTTCGTAGACACTCCCAAGCTGGTCCAGAAGGAAAAGCTGGACTGAATGTGTGCGTGTGGAAAGCAGTTGGGCCCTGCCGACCTCTCCTTATCCTCCTCATCCTCCACCTCTTCATCACCTTACCCCCAGCATCAGCATCAGCGGGCCTGGAGTCTGTACTAACACCCGAGGGTGAAGGTGGGATGGGTGGAAGGGTGGCAGGGTAAGGCCATGTGTATGACACTGCTGTAAAGCTCAGACTGTGAGTGCACGGGCCTGCTGCTGTCCACACTACTGCTACACTGTTTTGGATGGGACTGGCCTGTCCATAGGTTTGACTGTATATGCTGAACCTCTGGGGTTTCATATTATGGGATGTCACTGTTCCCCATTTCAATGGAACGCTTCCAAATGCACAAGGACAATGCAGAATGGCTGCTGTGCTGCCACAGCACAACTGTAAGGGAACTATGTATTGCCTTTTGTCTCTTCGTCTACCGTTGCCAATTTGATATATATGTATATATATATATGTATGATATATATATACATTCACCCTTGCCCCTGAGTGGCTGATTGAAACCAAACTGCTGTGTCTTAAGAGGGCAGCTACTCTACTACCGCCAACCTGTCAGCCATGCCCTTATGAAAATTATCTGTCCAATTGTTAGGGGGGAAATTCCTCTGCTGTTTTTGATTAGTCTGTTTTGTGTACTACCACCAAACTGTCACTAGTATAAACTGAATGTACAAAATATTAGGGACACTTACTCTTCATGAAGTACACACTGATGAGGTGAATCCAGGGAAAAGCCATTATCCCTTACTTATTTCCTTCATTAGGTGTTCGGGAGTAGTACCTCTATAAGAGCTGGGCTCTGTGTGTTTGTTCATTTGTGTGTTCGTGTGCAACGCTTTTTCTAAGTCAAATATTTTGTTCAAACACTGTGCTACCACAGCACTTTGGAGTTAGCAATTTTTAAAGTCAACGTAGTTTCACTCACTCCAACCATGCATAACCCCCCCTCGCCCCTCAGCACCTGAAAAGTTACACAAGCACTTGTTAAAATTATACCAATCACAAAGGAAGAGCTGTAGATAAAGAGAAGCAGAGGAAGTTAGAGAAGGATTTTTAAGCTTTCAGACAATTGAGATGTGGATTGTGCAAAAGGTGCTACAGCTCAATATCAAGATGTCCCTAATATTTTTTACATTCAGTGTGTATTGCCACAATTGTTTTTTCAATGCTCATTTTAAGTACATACATGAAGAATTTCAGACGAGTATGCCTGGAGTGGAAAGACACAGAGGTATCGTGTAGATTTCTTGAACTAATTCCTTCTGAAAGTTCCCTAGAAAATCATTGGGGCAGGATTTTAACCATGATCTTGAAAATTTTCATGACTGTTCAATTGGGTCAAACGTTGACCATAGTCCGTTCCAGTAAGGAATCCCACACAAATTTTGAAGATCAAGATGGAAAGGTTGTGTCATAGATATTGTCATAGTTCTCACATCCTTTGACAGCACTGATCCTTACATTTTGTTTGAGATGCCATTTTTAGTGCTTGATTAATTCAAGAAATCATCATCCTTTAGCTCCTGAGAGGGAGGTGTGTCCACCCTTCTATGGAAAGCTTTATGGAAAATTCTGAATAGAAAATGTACCTCCATAGTTAGAACAGCTATGCAGAGTGTCTGGAATATCAGTTATTAATGCTAAAGTCTAATGAGCAGAGCAATCTTTGACCAGTAGACTAGAGTCAGACCTCTGATGCTGACAAATACATTCAACAGGACCAACCAAGATGACATCTGTATTATGCTGCGTTACATTCAAAGTCTTAAGTCAAAGTTGTAAATTCCCAGCTCGTAGGTCGTAATTCCAACCTCAGTGCGTTCCAGTGGTTCTGCTTGGAAAAACCAGAAAGAAACACGGACGCCCTCAAGATTTTCTTTGCCCAATGTAATATACTGTTCCAACAGCTAATCAATGATTAGCTGTTGGACATTACATGTTTAAAAGTAATGCTGTGTAGCATTTACGGTGTATGCTACCATGTTGACATAACTGCATCATCCGGACCAAGTTTCCTACTTGGAATTCCGACTTGAATGGCCATTCCATTGCATTTTCCCTAGTAGGAAGCCGGAATTTCCGACTTTCCGACATTGTTGGAATGCAGCATTAGTTAGATACCATTGACCCACCATAGACCAGGGTTTGATTGTTGCAGGGGAATAAACTGTCACTGACTATTGGCATGTTCCTATATCCTCTGTCATTCCACCCCATCCTGTTCTGTTTTCTCTGTTCTTCTTGTCTCTCAATCATTTTCTCTCCAGCTTTCATTTGTGCTGTAGCTACTAGGTCAGACTGCTGCCTTAGGCTACGTCCACACTAAACGCTGCTGACCCCGTTTTAGTTTGAAAACTCCAGGGTTGCGTTTTACGCCCCGAACCCACCAGACGCGCACTGCTGTGCTTCACTTCCGCTCCCATGTTAACGAATGCCGCGGTTCTCACCGGCCGCATGTGCACGTCTGGCGGGCGGATGTGGAGCAGAGTTTTACGCTTTGGGTGGAATTTTCATTGGAAATACATTGTATATGCACAATATCTGCATCATATCACCACATATTAATGTTTTTCAACCTACTAATAGTTTTACTATTGTTATTATTTTAATACATATATTTTAATATAGGCCCTAATGAAAAAGGGAACAGAGACAATCACCATTGTGGGATGAATGAAGTTAAATCAAGTCATACATTTAGCATATAACCAGTTATTCCCGTTTTTATAATGCATTTTCTTTATTATAGTATACCCACAGTACCCACATTCTTCTCCTCCGGAGGACTATATTAAAGGTGTAGGAAACCCCCAATTTCAGTCAGTCTCCTCCTACTGAAACAGTTTGAAAGATGCCCAAAAAAATGGTAGGTATCGAATGTCCACGAAACGGTCCTGGCATCATTCATGTACATGAGAGCTATACTAGCCCCCCGGTCAACTTACGACCCCCCTCCCTCCTTCCGGGTCAATCATTCTGTCGACTCCCTGACTCAATCCTGTCATCCTGCCAGGGAGAGTGGAGAGATGGAGAGTGATGGATAGTCACAGGGAAGTGAGGGAACTTTTGCCTCAGAAGGCTCCTTTGAAGTGGAGGACTTCTCCCTTACAGAGTCTCCTGCAGCGGAAGTTCCGAGCGATAATGAGGACAGAGCTGGAGGTCAGGGGCCGTATTCACAAAGAATCTTATCTTACCACTAGGATAAACCTAAAGCTAAAACCTATTAGCTAGGAGTCCTATCTTAGGACCTATTCACAAAGCTGCTAAGACAAACTCCTAGTAAGGAACTCGGAGAACTCCTAAGCTAAGAGTGAGGGCGGGGTTAACATCGTTGCTATGGATGACGTTGCGTCTCATGAACGAGCTTACTCAGAATGCCCACAGTGATTGGCTGATATAGGGGATGGTCTCTGACGGCGACTTCAACCTAGGAAATAAATAACGGGGTATGTGTGTTGCAGGGACCGTCTGAAATGTGTCATACAGTGTGGTGTCCCCAAAATCACTTCACACATCAACCGTCTCCTGTTGGTTAGACTACAACACTTATTGTAAATGGGTATAAGAGTGAAGTTATTGAATGTTTTTGTAGTGTCTCTTTTATTTAGACGGTCCCTGCCACTCGCCTCACAGCCGGCTGCACATAGAGACCAATATTAAATGTCCAGCTCCGAGGACGGCTCGTTTC